>OZ010723.1:7254868-7258350 GCA_963932345.1 Ophion ventricosus
GAGACCTACAAGAGAACCTCCCCGAATGCACGCACCTGCTTCAACGTCTTGTTCGTCTTTCACTCTTCGTATTGCGGTGCTCCTCTACGCTCTTATATATATATATATATATATATATATATATTTATATATGTGAACATACATAGGATACGCGTTGATCGGCACGCTGAGAATCATTCGATCTTAAAGCCAGATTATCCAATTGAACGACAAGTTCAAGCTGCTCCAGAGCGCTCGATCGCGTTAATTACCTCGCGATGACGACCTTCTCGAAGAGAATGCTGTTTCGTATTAATCTCGTGGCTTGTAGATGTAATATGTGTTTTATGTAAACGAGAAAGTCTTGAAAATCACCTATTTCAAAAATAAAAAAAGTGATTTTTTTCAGAAGGTCGCACATACCTAAAATATGGTATATCTATACCATATGTTAGGTATGTGCGATGTTCTGAACAAAAAAATCGATTTCTGGATCGTTTCTGAATCGGATGTCTGAGAATAGATTCTGCAAAAAATCGAAACTCAAAATATGAAACTTGTAAAAATCGAGTTTCTTATCCAGCGATATAAAGGGTTAAGGCGGGCAAACACTTTAAGAGACCGAAAATTAGATGATTTTTTTTATTTTCTTTATTTTGAAAAAAACGAAGATGTCCGCAACTCTGACAATAATTTATTCATATCTTCATACATATCTGGTAATTTTTTCAAGTTATTTCATGCATTAATTAAGGTGTAATCCACTCCGTCCCAATTTCAGATTCGCATCTGAAATAGTCCAACAAATTTTTATACATTCTTGAGATGTTTTTTAAGAACATGAACCTAAATTTTGAAAAAAAAAATCGAGAATTGAATGTTGAAACGTGTGCAAAAAAAAAATAATCGATTTTTAGCATTTTTTCCCGACATTTTGCAATAATAAATATGTTTTAAACAATCTAATCTTTTCAACTTTAGGTTCACGTTTTAATAAATTATATTATGTAAACGTGTTCCAAATTCGAAGATGATCCATCAATTAGTTTTTCAGTTATGATTCCCGCAAATTGAAAAAATGTCGTTTCCAGAAAAACACGTTTAAAGTTTCACAAACAAAAAACTCAAAGTCAAATGTGTTTAATCAAATGATAAAGTGTCTTACCAATTAATCGGCGATTCCAGTACCATACAGCAGTCCATCCTCTTCCTCATGCAACTCATTTGAAGCTTGCATTTTCTCTTTACGAGCTTTTCGAGCTTCTTTTGTCTCTAATAAACTTTTTCTATTTTGCCGAGCCACGCGCATCTGATTCATTTTTTCGGCATATATCCGTAGCTCTGCCTGGCAACTACGATTTGTAGTTCATTCATAATCATGAGTAGGGCTGAATTTCCTTCATTGAATAAAATAGCAGCAAGAAATGCCGCTACCTCGATTATTTCGTACCCAGAATGAAAATGTTTAGGAGCTAATCGCCAAACGGTCGAGTTAAAACTTTCGTTGGCATTCTGGGTATGACCGCCTAAACATCTCTGCAATAAATCCTCTCTTGATAGATCTGCACATATAGAAAGAATATGCTCTTGAACATCCGGGTGTAATGGGAGTGGATGTAGCTCAGGCTCCGTTCCGAGAGCTTTGGGAGTCTTTCGAGCGGAGAGTCTTTATCATTTATATACATACCGTTAGAAGGAATCTGAATATCGTTTTGAAATTTTCACAGTGTATTCTTAAGATATTCTGCTAACGATTTATGAAATGAGAAAAATTGTTTTTTTGAAGCGTCTAAAGTGGTAGCCCGCCTTAAGGCCGCAGTCTTTTTTTTGGTGAAAAGAAAAAATCGAATTGCTCCTCTTTCCTGGTGCGTTGAAGAAGTAATCATTCGATTATTTTTTATCCAGATAAGGAATCAATTATGGCCTAGAAAAATCGATTCTGAAAAAAAAAAAATTCGAACCCCAGAGAATCAATACAAAAAATCGTTTGTTTCTCATGGATAAAAACGATTCTCCTGAAGATCGATTCAGAATCGAACAACCCTACAATATTTATGTACAAATAATTCCAAAATCCGTTGCCGAAATCGACGATAAATTTTTCATGAATTTTGGGCTGTCACGAAACGGTCGGGCTATCCAATATTGAACGTTATATCAATTTAATGGGTTCACAATATATTTTGCTCATACGTATATGTACACACACATGCACAGAAAAATGAACATAGTCCAGTAGCCACAAACGCGGTTGAGTCAAATGCCGTGGCGAACACAGTGGCTGCGAGCCACCTCCTTGCGTCACGGATTCTCGGGCAGAGCCATGGAGAAAGAGAGAGAGAGAGAGAGAGAGAGAGAGAGAGAGAGAGAGGGAGAGAGAGAACGAGATGGGCGAGCAGCTGTTACATCGCAGGGAGAGTTCGCGGCGCGTGCCATCAGGTGTACTATAACAATAATGCAATAATAATGACAATAATATAATAATAAAGTAGGATCGAGATCGGAAAAAATAATAATGCGAGAAAAATTGAGCAACGAGACGGCAGAAGCCTGGAAAGAATAACGAGGGAGCGAGAGAGTGAGAATATGAGACATAGGAGAAAACAAGAAATAACATCAAGCAGGGTAAAAAAAATAAGGTCTAGGACAGAGAGAGAGGAAGATAGATAGATAGATAGATAAATTTATTAGTGCGCTAGGACCAAGCAGCGTCCTCTGGCACGCAATCCTCATATTTCATACGTCTTACAGAAAGAAATACAATGAAATAAAAGAAAAAGTCGATACAAAAACAAAAATAGGTGACTCTACGTAATGCAAGAACAATACAAAAGTAATAAAAATGAAAAACACCGAAACGCAAAAATGAAAAATAATACGCGATTACGTAAAATGAAAAAACGAAAAGGAAATATATAAGGAAATAAAAACTAAATATAAAAAAAGCAAATATTTAAGGAAATATTATATAATCAAATAAAAGACCAGAAACAAGAGAAGGAGCAAACCATTAGAAAAGATGCATTGTCTAGATAGTAGCCTCAGCAAGCATTTTCTTAACCATTTCATTGAAATCTGGTTTCCTCATTGATAGATGGGGGAAGTTCATTATAAAGATATGCCGCAGAGAGAGAGAGAGAGAGAGAGAGAGAGAGAGAGAGGGAGGGAGAGAGATCGATTTTTTGACTCCTTAATGCCCCAAGGGTGTGAAGGCGAAAAGTCAAAAAGCAACGAGCCTGCAGACGAGTTGGTACGGTGTAGGTCAACCGTAATGTGATAAACAGCCGAAGAGAACGTGATTATAGCCAAAAGATTCTTTCACCACCCACCCTCCATCGGTCTCTCTTTCTCTCTCTCTCTCCCTGTACGCGGGCTCTCTCGATATTACAACCCCCGTTGCGTCCACAGATTAATTATCTAATGCGATGGTAACATCTGTCATCGCTGGTCCGATCTATGAGGTAGTCGCAGCACGCGAGAAAGCGATGCTTCCTCTCTCTCTC
>OZ010723.1:7258550-7298502 GCA_963932345.1 Ophion ventricosus
CTCATCGTTGATGTAAATATTGATTGGAATTAAATACGGAATCCTTGAGGAGCGAGAGTGACGAACGATTTCCTGATTATGCACGAGAGATCAAAAAAAAGGTCAGCCGAGATATAATGAGACACTGGTCTCGAGTCTCTGTTTCGTTCGTTTTTTTTTTCTTTTCTTTTCTTCTTCTCTTCCGTTTTACAAGCCGGTAACTCCTGCGCGATCCCCCAAAGCTAAAGCCGGACACTGAATTTGATGCGCGCGCTTGCCATCATCCAGTATCGAAGCGCATGAATATTGATACGCGAATACGAGCGCGATGTCGGGGCGCGCGCGCTGCTCTTTGATCATTCGTTGATCCGAGGGGTCATAAAAACGCGTGTGCTCGCTAGGTAGATATATTCTTATGAGCTTCTTGTCATCGGGAATTCTATCTTTGACGATACCACCGCTCTCGCTGCTCTTGTTGTCGTTGTACAACTTCTCTCACCGGTAAATCGAAAATACTTGTGGCTTTCTGCCAAACGATTGTTTCTCCGAGTAAACGGAAGAGACTAGCTACAGCCGAATGCTGTGCAAAATTTATTGCTCGGTTTTATTGTCTAGGGTATGTAAATTGCATCGGGAAATTTTGTAAAAATCGGGCAGAGTGTAGTTTATATTTTCTATCTTATGACCAGATGATTTTTCGACATCTTTATCCATTTGGTAATAACAAATTATTCAAATTCTTTTTTTGCCTACAGCTTGCCATTTTCGTAATTTTGGAAATTTCAAAAAAATGTCAAAATCGTATAATAATACAAATTTCGCACGAAATTTGTATTATTATTTTATAATTATTTTTTTTATAATTATTATTATTTTTATATAATTTTATAATTATAATTATTTTATAATAAGTTTTTTTTTATAATTATTTTTTATCTTATAATAACAAATTTGCCGATTTTTTTAGCGAAGATCGCGTTTTTGTGTTCCAAGTGCTACCGAAAATGAAAAAATCAATAAAAAATTTTTGAAAACTCGGCAGCGTTACCTCGAGAAACATCTCACCTAATAAACGCATTTTGATTTTTTTGTTTCAGATGATCCAGTGACGAGTTATAGCGTACACCCCAAAACAACTTTTTTTCGAGGCGCCTGCGGAGATTTGCTGCCAACGGCGCATTTATCAATATTTTGCAATGAAAATTTAGGAAAATATAGTTCAGATGTTGTATTATTATATGGAAATCAATTAAATAAACCAGCATTACCTGTATCGTCCAAAAAAAATTCTTGAAAATATGCTTTTTTTTCACCGAATTAACCTTACGGACTCTAGTCCGAATTAACCCTTAAGGACTCTAGTCAGAATCCAAATAGAAACTTTGCATAAGTTCCAGGCTAGAATCCCGAACTTCTAGAACAAGATCTAGTTCGATATCGAATCGGATCCCAGGGATGAGTGTAAAAATCACCAGGACATAGCGATCCGTATCAGCTGGAGACGCCGGACTTTTCCTCAAATTATTTATTCAAGGATATGAAAAAGATTAGGTAAAAATTGGCGCTACAGTACAACTGTCAAAACTTATATATTTTAATAACAGTTTTTCGAACAAGTTTCTTTACATTTAATTTTAAAAAAATCTCCAAAAAAACAATATATGAACCTTGCAAGACTTATATTTCCTGTAGAAAAGTTATATAGGTTATTTATTCTAAGTAATTATATTTAAATTAAATAAAGATCATTAGAACTTAGAAAATATGTATTTAAGTTGCTAAGAAAAATGTATTTAATACGTATTTCAAATTCTTGCCACCTCGTCTCTCCCTTGTGCTACGTAGCGGACGCCATCTGGATTCCGATGAGGGATACCCCTTCTAGGGAATCCGTATCATATCCCGATCGGGAATCCGATCGGAACTTAAGTATCCCTAAGAAATTTCTGCACGGGGACCCCGTAAACTCTTCTCTCCAGAAGAAGCTTGCCCGCCAAATCCCAACAATTATTTATCGACCCCAACGAGCATTTGAACGTACTATATATCTTTCTTAACGTTCCGCTATCTAGGACGCAGAGGACTTGCGGTGGAGAAGAAAAAAATGTATGACAGCTATATCGCATGTTAGAAGAGCTGCATGTATAACTTGCCTGTACAAGCACTCATAATTTTCATATATACATATAAAAAAAAAGAGGGAGAGAGAGAGAGAGAGAGAGATGAGAGAGAGAGAGGAGAGAGAGAGAGAGAGAAAGAGAGAGCACCAGAAAAACAGAAACGCACCCACACACACACACACACATAAAAAAAAAAGCCTCCCTGAGCGTGACACGCGATTTCCTTCGCCGTGCGATGTCACACAAAACCGATGTGTAATTACGATTATAGCGAGTATGATACCCGCAAAGAAACGGTAAAGAAAAAAAAAACAAAAAATTAAAACCCTCCGATGATTCATCTTCGTAAAAAAAAAAAAAAAAAAAAAAACAAGACATTGAAAAGTACGAAATTAGGAAAGAAAAGAAGAGAAGGAAACGGACACATTTTCAATTGCGAGAACGTTTCATTATCGTGTACGCTATTTATATATATCCATAAGCGGGTAGCCGGAGTATATAGAAGAACGGTGGGCGCGATAAGTGTGTGCATTCGAAAAGAGGCGGAGACACGTGGGACGAAGTGAGATAGAGAGCTCGCGAGTTGCTCTTCGCGGGATTAAAAGCGAATGCTAATGAGCAAGTTACAAAGCGGATAGGCCCGCGATTTTGCCACGAGAGAGTTCTCGTGTGAAGGGGGACCCAGAAGCCCGAGGGGGGCGGGGGGGGGGGGGGGGGGGGGGGGGGGGGAGCGACGATATACCGGACGCTCGGTCCGTGTAAATTTATGCTAATCGAAATTTATCAGTGCGCTCTTCGTCGAGAACACCGAGCCCTGGTCGCTTCTTCGACTCGTACACCGATCGCGTTAACCGAGTTGTAAATTTTTCACTTCGTCATGCAGAAAGGACCACTTTCTAGGTATTTAGGTATTTTCTGTACGCCCTTACGAACCTCGGAGTCGTTGCGCCCTCGTGTATGATAGTTGAGATAGGGAGCCGGGTGGAGAAAAAAAAAATGGTACATCGGAATCACGTACGAGTTACGTGATCGTTACAACCGGTACGATAACGACAAAGCTTCCTAATCACGCTTTTCACACACGTGTTACTGTAGGCGAGAAACGAGGAGAAAATTTTTTTTGAACGAAATGGAGAAAAGAGTAAAATTGGACTGTTGAAAAAGGAGCAGGATTGCGAAGCAGTTGAAAAAGGAGCAGGATTGCTCAAGAACGAAATCATCGTTGTAGTTGTCAATGAGAGCAGCAATAGGGATCGCAAAGGCCCTCTAGAGTGTACGAAGGGACGATTCAAATTTAAGGAGTTTCGGGATAATTGGTGAAGTTTTTTATTCATTTGATTCAAATTTATACAGTATCCATTTGATTCAAATTTATACAGTAAATTCTTTCTTTGATTCAAATCAAAGAAACAATTTACTGATTTTATTCAAATCAAAGAAAGAATTTGAATTTCTTTAACATTTGATTCAAATCAAAGAAAGAATTTTATAGAATTTGAATGGATTAAAATTCTTTCTTTGATTCCAATCAAAGAAAGAATTTGAATCCATTTGATTCAAATTTATACAGTAAATTCTTTCTCATATACCGGATGCACCTTTCAAATTTTTAATCGATCGTCTACACCGTTCTTGTAAAATTTACTATTAAAAAAATTCTTTTTAATATAAGAAGATATGCTTAACTGCCTACGCTCATCGCTGAATGGCAGATTTACGCACGAAATAACACGTGAAATGTTTAAAATGTTATAAAAAAAAACTGCCAAATCATTAAGTACGTTATGACAAATTCGTCAACAGTGTCATAATGTTAAGGAGGCTCCGTCACAAACGTCTTACGGCCAGAAAAAAAATAATTTTTGGGGATATCATAGATAACGTACCCATATTCACGTATGCAAAGTTTTAGATAAGGTCAACGACTAAATAAGAGAGATACAAATTGTTGAACTTAGGATTTTTAACACAGGGCTTATGGAAGAGTCACCCTCAAAACGCTTGCATCATGTCTTTACACTCACCGGACAGATATTGACAAAAAACTAGAGTAACATTGATTAAGTCATGAGGATTCCAAATACAATAAAAAAAAGTTTTGGGTCAACGACTTATGTAAAAAGATATTTGATGTTAAAATGTCGGAATACTTCAAGTTCCGAGAGGTTTCGCGATCGTGTAAAGGTTCGGCAGCGTAGCGGAAATCAGATGTTTTTTATATCTTAGGTGCGCATGCGCGCAAATTAAATCACTAAACCTTAACTTAAACTAAACCTTAACTTAAACCATCATTAAACCTTAACTTCATTTGCGATTGACGTCCCAGGTAGAACAACTGGATTCATCGTAATAAAATATCAAACTTGATCGATCAATGAAACCGGTCATTTACTTCTCAACAATAATAGAAAATAAAGTTGCATTGCAGAGTAAATAGACATCTTTGAAAAATTGTGTAAAATCTTTGAAAACTAAATATTTCGCTCACAATAACAAGTTTAAATCTCGCGACGAACCGCGGTCCGCTCGATGTCATGAGTGCGACAGAGAAATTGGACGACAGAGTTAGATGAAGAATTGCAACGTTGTCGTACTTCTTAATGCAGTACCGCAACGTAAAATTGAGCCAATTTTACGGTATTTATTTATTGATGTACAGCAAATAAGTTTTGTATAAATTACCAATAATACGTTTATATCCAACTGTATTGTGACAAACATGCTTATTACTAAAAAAAAAAAAGAGGGCCCCGCTTATACGCCCACGCAACCCGGCCCTCCGTGACGGAGCCTCCTTAAATGCTCTATGTTAAAAAGTGTTTCTTCAATTGTAAACTTTACAGAAACGGTGTAGACGGTTGATTTTAAATTTGATAAGTACATTCCGTATATGACAAAGAATTTACTGTATACATTTGAATCGAATGGTAGCATTTCGTTAAGTCTCCCGAAACTTCTTAAACAATATTCAAGATTCAGAATTAGGAAGATCTGGGATTTTTTTGCCGCGTGAAGTTCCTCTGTAAATCGATCGACTTGGCAGTGATCGATGAATGACGAAATCGTGGCCCAAAAAACAAAGGTGATCGAGTAACTTCAATTAACTGTCAAAATATTTTTTTTTGAAAAAAAAACGAAATCTGAGAATTTTCGAAATCTGAACGATCAATCGATGAATCGTAAATTCATCGATTTTGATAATGATCAATAAATCAAGAACTCGTGACCCGAAAGACAAAGGTGATCGAGTAACGTCAATCAACTGTCGAAAGATTTTTTGCAAGCCCTGATCTGATTATTTTCGCAATGTGGATGATCAATCGATGAATAGTAAATTCATCTTTTTTTCATTCTTTTTTTATAGTAATGGATTAATAACGTCATGACCCAAAAGACAAAGATGATCGAGCACGCCAATAAGCTTTCAAAAAAACCGTAATCTAGAAATTTTACGTATGAGATTTTTCGAATCAACCAACAACGTTAGGAATGTCGTTAAAAAAATCCAGTCCTTTCGACGAGTCCTTGGCAGGCCCTTTCGTCGGACAGGCCTGGCAGAAACCGTTGGCTCTTACGTCCGTTTGATGAAGAGAAGAAAAAAACCGAAGTGGCTTACTTTTACAACGGAAAATACGAGCTGTGGAAACGAGATTGCGACGTTTCTGCTCGAGAAAGAGAGCAAGAGGGAGAGAGAGAGAGAGAGAGAGAGAGAGAGAGAGAGAGACAGAGACAGAGACAGAGAAGGTGTATTTTGACGTTAGTGCAAAAACTCTATTGGCCGATATGTCGGGCAAAAAGGGCAGGGCCAAGACTGACTGACCGTTGGCTAGGCTGCTCTGGTTTTCGTATCTGGAAACGGTCGCAACCCTGACGTGGGGTTAGGCCGCAGAGTTGTACGAGTCTATCCGTTGCTCTACATTTTTAACGAACGAAAACCTCGCGGGAATGAGAGCGCGGATGAAGTTTAGTAGAGAGAGAAAGAAAGAAAGAGAGAAGAGAGAGAGAGAGAGAGAGAGAGAGAGAGAGAGAGAGAGAGAGAGAGAGAGAGAGAGAGAGAGAGAGAGAGGGAGAGAGAGAGAGAGAGAGAGAGAGAGAAACGTCGTCCAGGTGAAGGCGAAGGTACAGACAAGGAGTCAAAAGCCTCCATCCCCACCTTCTACGATTAATACCAGTTATCGGTTTCTTCAAGGGCGTGAAATATCGTTGCGTTCGCCATAATGTGCCCGTTGTACGCGTGATCGTTTTCATTACGCGAACTTTTCGAACGGCCAAATTTGGTATTCCCATGGGAGGTATACGTCCACGTGTATTGGAGGGTGTAGGGAAAAGGAAAAGGGAAGGAGAGTAGTAGTACATGTGATGGCAACGAGTCGTCCTGCAAAGGTATAGGTCGGAGACTCCCGAGAGATCAATGTGTGTGCTGTGCAACGGATTTTTTCGACCTGATTTAAATGAGCTGCCCACCAGGATCACCCTCCTAGCCTTGCCGACGAACGGGCGTTGTCGCTGTTACGTGTTGGGACCTTAACATCCGGCGAGTACGCCTTTCTGCGTCGAGGAGTTGCTCGGACAACGTCCAGGTAAATTTGGGATGACCGCGTGTCCATCGAAATAATCAGGGTATTTCGTCCAGGTAAAAATTGACCATGGGAAAATTTTGTTAAAGATAGAGGTGCCTTCGGTCTCTTGGGCGAAGTTGCAAAATAATTTTTATACGAAGTGAGGCCAAGTGGCTATTCGGGAATTGAAATAACTCTAGCCGGTGGTCGGAGCCAGGCAGCGGAAGAGAAAAAATGGGGATGAAGAAAAGGTACGAGCCACATGTCCGCGCAATAAAGAATCGTAATCGAAAGGACACCCTCTGCAAATATCCTGCGATTTTACCCTTCGGGTCCAGTGACCGTACATTTACAATGCTACGAGTGATACTCTCTCACGTTGGACGCGCGGTCACTCTTCTGACCATCCGCCCTATCTCCTTAAATTCCCATGGTCAGGCTCCTCTAGTGTCCGATGCCACCATGGGAAAGGCCTACCGAGAGATGGTTCCCTTTTTCCCTGCTCTCATCCCGTGCTAACTTTACCGTGTTCTTGCCTCATTGTTAGAATCAATCTCCCACTGTTCTCGCGGCCTTCCCATTCACAGGCAATGGCGTCTGATCGCCGGAAAGATCTTAGGGGCAAGGTAGAATGTTGAGATGATCGAGTATAAAAAAAAAACGCACTGGTAGATAGCTTGAAAAACATTCTAAATCTCACGTTGCAATCCTTCAGAGCCATGAATCAGCATCAGAAATTCTTGGATCAAAAGCTACTGTTTTTTAGTGTCAAAGAGCAAACTTGAATAAAAATACGTGATAGCTAATTCGCTGCTGCATTTCATAATTTAAATGTCATGTCGAAAAATGTTTCAAGCTTGGTGCAACGTTTCAAACGAGTTATTTCATTTAAAAAAATTATAATTCCCTTCAGTAAATGCCACGTCCCAATAGTCGTCTCAAGCCAATTTCCGTTTTAGTGACTTTTTTCATACCCTGGGATAATCTTGATACACCAAGGCCATTCCATGATCATAGCAGGTCGTTGGATGTGGCTTGGAAAAATTTCGAAAGAGGAGGTTACAAATAAGCGTTCTTGTTTTAAAAAAAGTGGAATTGACACCTAAATCAGTTGCCACCACATTTGAAAGAAACATCAGGCTACCAAAATGTAGATATATCCAAAAAGTAGAGCATTTAATTAGACCAGCAGTGCAGAATACTTCAGAGAACATCTCATAGTGCCCAAAACCTAAACACCATTCCAAGCCTTACGATGTGCTCAATCTAAACACTATTCCCAGTCTGACGGATCATCACAAGTCCTTTATTCAAAAGCATGCACAACGGCCGTTGAACGTTCTTTGGTCACTGGTATAAAAAAAAAACCCTACGATGTTTTATCTCGCTTGCTCCGGAAGAGAGCCGAGAGGACAAGGAGAGCGAGAGACATGAAAGGAGTACTGATGGAAAAAGTTGGAGGCATGCCCGCATCTTCGATAGCGGACGTCATCGCAACTACACGTACGTCAATGCATACATGCATAGTGTGCACACACATGCATATACATAGGTGGTATGTATATGCATATACGTGGACGTATCTTTACAGATGCATGGAGGCTATAATGCTATCGAAGCAGCACCAACCAAAGGGCATTTAAATAGCGAAGCCGGATACGACCGGACCTAAAGGGTTCATGTACCTGCGTGACCCATGGATCATCACCAATTCACCCATAGCCCGATCCTGCCCATTATGACCCCGAACGCTGTTTGGGCACAAGACACCATCCCTATCCTTTTTTTTCTCTTCCTCCTCGATGTATGCCCGCTGCATCAGAAATATCCTGAACTAGCCAGCACCGTGGAAACAGGTTTTCCAGACACACGCAGGGGAAACTCACTATTGCGGGTTGTGATACCCCTCCGAACACGTACAAAACGGTTCTCATCGGGCATACGTAAAATATGTATGAGGATTTTAGAGACGTGACTTCGAGGACCCTTCTCATTGGAGTCTATTGGCCGAGTAGTGAACATTGGGTAAACTCTTATGTCTTCAAAATCATCTGTAAATAAATATGAACTTATTTATGTCAATGTCGCGAAACAGCCAGTCCAGCCACAAGCGTGAAATTTGGAAAATACAATTTTTTATTGTGTAGTTTTATAGCTTACGGTCTTAACTTTAATTTGTAACAAAGGTTTTGTAAAAATCCCATAAATTGGCTGGCTTATGATGAGTTTTGTGGAGCGTCGTCTACTGCGCTATCCTGTGGTTAACCCTTTCGTCTTTTGCGTTTTTCTCAAAACTATGTTTTACAAAACGGTGTAAGCCGCACCTCAAAATTTATTCGTCAGATTCACTTCAAATTCGAACAGAGCATAGTTTATAACATTTTCTATCGTATGACAGGATGATTTTTTGTTACGATTATCCATTTGTTGATAGCAAATGATTACAGTTGTTTTTTTGGTTGAAAAACGATTTTTTTTTCTCCAGCTTGCCATTTTTGCAATTATCAAAATTTCAAAAAAGTAGCTAGCCATACGAAAGTTTTATTATTGAGTCTATGCACTTGGGACATTAAAAAAAAAAGTATCCATTGAGATCCGTGACGTATGGGAAGTGTAATTATATTTTGAACATGAAAGACAAAAACGTGCATTTTCGATGCATTTCACTTTTTTTATTTCCGAAAAGGCAAAAACGCGTCGTAAACTCACAAAAAGATATACGCCATGTACAGAGAGAATGCCGTAAACGAAAGTGTGCGTCGAAAGTGGTTTGCGAAATTTCGTTGCGGAGATTTTGATGTCCAAGATGCTTTTCGCTCCTGCCGACCAGTCACTACTGATGTCAATAAAATCAAGGGCATAATCGACTTCGACCGGCATTTGACGACTACGAAGATCGAAAATAACCTCAACATTGACCAATCAACTGTTCGAACTATTTACAGAAGCTTGCGATGGTAAACAAACTTGATGTTCGGGTGCCACACGAACTGAGCGAAAAGAATTTAATGGACCGAATTTCAGTTTGCGATTTGCTGCACAAACGCCATTAAAGTGAACAATTTTTAAAGCGAATGACTACCCCGGTGAAAAGTAGATTGTCTACAACAATCTCAGTCGAAAACGGTGATGGTCGAAGCTCGGGGAGGCTGCTCAGCAGCTCTCAAAGGCAGGATTACACTCTTGCTTTGTATCTAGTGGGATTGGATAGGAATCGTATAAGCTGCTGCTACTCAAAAAAACGATTGATTCGACAAAGTACTGTTCACAACTGGCGAAACTAATTAAAAGGATGATAAAACCTTCAGTTGCTTGGACATCTTCAAAAACCATTCGGATGACTTCTTTGCTCAAAGATCTGAGGACTTCTATGAATGAGCGATAATAAAGCTCGTGAAGAGATGGCAGAAAGTCATTGAACACACTGGAACGTACTTAGTTGATTAAAAAAGCTTCTTCTTATTGAATATTTTGCGCTTGAAATTGACTCGATTTTCGCTACGGAATTATGCATACATCCAATATTACATTAAAACTATATATTTCAATTTTCCATTTTCTTATCAATCGAGAATAAAATATCTGACGAAGTGAACGAAAAGGGATCGCTTTGGTGGAAAAATAATATTTGATACGTGACATTTTTTTTTTTTTGGATCGACTATTTTACCCAGTCGCGATTGGGACCCCATGCACAAATGTGTACGTAAAACCTGCGCCAGTGAAACACGCGCGCAGGTGAGATCGCACCCTCGAATATATACATATATACGAACATACATATTTATATGTAAAACGTGCGCTGGCATTAGGACACCGCGTTCTTTTATAGCGTACAGCAGGTATACGACCTTACGAACCCTCGGGCTCTGCCCGACCTCGGGGTGTCTCCTCGACCCTCTCTATACATGCATATGCATGCGTATACTTTTTACAGTACATAATATACATATACATCTGTTAGAATGCCGTTTCGAGATCTTTCCTTCATCCCTAACGACTGATCGCCTCTTCGGAGGTGAATTCCAATCATTTCTGACTACTATCATGAATGTGGCTGGATCGTATCGCTGGAAACGTTATTTTTCAACAATCGGGATAATTTTGGATCAGGAATTAAATCATAGATGACGTCACTAGGATTATGGGGTTACTAAACAGCATTTTGAATGCGTTTTTCAATAAAAATTATTATCTTCTTTCGGAAGTACGATTTAATCATTTTTCTCGTTTCGTTAATGTTTAGTGACACAACGCTACGATACACGGAGAGAATTAAAAAGTAATTTTTGTCGTGAATATCACGGTAAAAATTACCGTGATATATTTCAATGTGGTGACAAGTGAGAAAAGCATAATAATTCGTATGCGACAAGTTTTTTTTTAACTCACGTTACAGAAAATTTCAAATACGTAGCTAAATATTTTACTATACAAGAAGGGTAGCGCGCACGATAATTTTTACCGAGAGCACAATACATTTTCCTATAACACTCATTAAATTTTATAATAAATCTTAAAATAACTGTTATAAAGACGATACTTTTTTATAGACATTTTTTAAAGGCATAAAATAATAAAATGCACGGTAAAATTTCGCTGATATTATATATTTTTTAAATTTAAGTTTTGCGTATTTTGTTACACATGAAAATTTACTAGAAAATCTGGTAAAATTTTCTATCTGAAGAAGAAATTTTATTTTATTTTCGTGAATATCTGTGTTTTACTCAGTAATAATAAGCGAAGTTTCAGGGTTGTCATCCGGTTACCGTTACTGCACGGTCATTTTTAACATTTAATTCTCTCCGTGTAGCCATTGTTTTTGTATTGCAAAAAAGGAGAAAGATTTTGCTGTTACTGAGCAGTATTTTGAACGCGTTTTTTCAATAAAAATTATTATCTTCTTCCGGAAATACCACGATTTATTCATTTGTTTCTCGTTCTATTAATTTATCTCGTTTCGTTAATGACTGGTTCCATAACGCCCCGATAGCCATGGGTTTCGTTTTTCGAAGAAATGAAAGCGAACGTTTAAAAAAGTGAATTTCTATTTCACCGGTGCAGCTGACCCTAAGGTCAGTTTGTTTTTAAGTGAACCTCAGCCCTTGACGTAGAAACAAAAGCGACCAAAACGTCGATTTTTATGAACCCTTTAAAATTTGTCGCTAACATTTCACGAAAATCAATATTCGGCTGTCCAATTTCCAATCACTGGCTAAATATATATGTGTGCCTTGGTGAACACGTGTGTTGGTTCATTCGGAGGCTGCACGAGAATTCTCGTGCTCACCATTGGTTTCCCGAAGTGGACCAATTGAGAAACCGCTTTCCCTTCCACCGTATCGTCGAAATGAAAGTCTCGTGGGGCTCCGCGACGGACCAGCCTCTCCGAGCTCGAGGATTCCCTGTGCGATTCCTCGAGACTCAGATCCTCGCTCCAGATGACGAGATGACAGTCGCAAGTGCAGCCTTCTAGGATTTCTTCAGCAGGAAATATAAAATGATCGACGCCCTTGGCGAAAAAAAAAATCGCATCTTGGCAACGTACTGATTGATTAGAAATCAATTTTCATTAAAGATTTATTGAAAATGAATCTTGATTGATTTTTAATAAAACTTGAACAAAAAGTCGCAAGAAATAAATTTCGACTAGGGATTTTTGCCCCTAGATCTGAAGATTACCGATCGATTTGACCCGAGGGAAGTTTGAATGGGCGCGGGGAGTAATTTTTCCTCTCTCTCTCTCTCTCTCTCTCTCTCTCTCTCTCTCTCTCTCTTCGCAAGACCGGGCATCTTGTTTTTCTTTTTTTTTTTATCTAACTGGCACATTGGTGACGTCGTTGTCGAACGATTTTCCTCACGGACACGTCAGTGCGAATCATTAGCCACAAAAAGTTGTTCGTTCCAACGTTCTTTTTTTTTTTTTTTCTTTTCTTTTCGCTTCCAAGTCCGCCGGTCGCAAATGAGTCGGGCCGTTTGTGCGTGACGAGAGATAGGGTGAGGGAAAAGAGATAGAAAACAACGAGAATCGCTCTAAATGAGCATACGTTGAAAAAAGCGCTGGGCGCGCGCTGTATGCAGCGGATATACAAAATATTGTAATTTCCGACGAGTCTGGGACAAGAGGGGCGGGAGAAGACGAAGAAAATGAGAGATAGATATATATATAATGAACGAGGCGAAGAATATGCCGACACGCGTGCTTATCGGGACGGCCAATGAGAGAGCATCGAAAGATACCGCGAAGACGATATTTTTGTAGTTTTTTTTTTTTTTTTCTTTCCTTTTGCATCTACATTTGCTGCGGTGACCACGAGCAGACATTTTTCACTTTTTCGTTCGAAAAATCTCGCTCGAAATGATCACGTTTTTTTTTTATCTCTTCGAAGATAAAAAAAACTTTAGAAATTTTCAGTGAGATAAAAATTCTTTTTATCTCTCTAAAATTCAGCTTATTTTCCGAAAAAAAATGATTTTTCAATAAAAATTGTGCACGAGGGCACAAGAAAATTGAGGGAAAACCGTCAGCACGACTTAGCGATCATCGATCTAACTATTGTTTCAAGCTCCGTTTGACTTTAAGGGCATGTACAAGGTCAACATAACCTCACAAATTTTCCAACCCAGTTTTCTCATAAATGGTTAAGGTTTTTGAAGAAAAACAAAGCATCAGGCTCTGGAGAATATCCTGACACAGAGCTTGACGATTTTCTTTTGCCCTAAAAATTATTTATCTTTGAGAAATCTCGTTTCGAAAATTTTAGCTATCTCTCTCGCACTCATATATCACGTGGTACATCTTCTACTTCGCCTTAAAGACCATCGCAGCGGCATAATAATTATTAATTCAATTGTTTAATCGAAAATCAATCGTTCCGTATCAATTTTTTTTTTACGAATGTACAGAGTTGTCCCTTTCAGCCAAGGACAATAGACTGCCCACTCTCGAGCTGACAAAATGAACTTTGGCTGAAAAAGCTTGATGCACAGAGAGCATTGCGTTACGTGAAACGTCGCCTTGGGCGGTGCAGTACATAGCGAACGATAAAACGCATTACCTTCGACACTTCACGCACGCATTCACACACACACATACACACACACACACACACACCCCCGTACAGCCGGGCGACTTCATTTTTCTCCTCGACACAAGGCAGAAAAAGAGAAAAAGAAATTACCTCGTGCATTATTATCGCACCTGGAAAATAATAAACGACTACCGTCCACTATCGGGTCTGTCCACACTTGTGTCATATACATAGTCCTCGATTTTCAACCACGGGCTATTCACTCTTTCCCTGGCGACCGAGAGTGGGAGGCTGAAAATCACGGAAAATAAACGTCGCGATCGGGATTGATCGATTTTTCAACAAATCACGACTGCGACGAATGGAGAGGTATTCCTCCGATGATTTTTCATATTATTACGACAAGATAAATATTAATAATTAAAAATAAAAATAATACAATTTTTTATTTAGGAAAATGATACACTCCTTTCCAGTATTTATTCTGAAAAATATAATGTGTTAATGTAAGCATGAAGATATTTAATATAATAAAAAAAATACGGTTTTATTCTTTAACCATTTGTATTTTTTATTTAATCATAAGATATTTATATATATAATATAAAAATATAAATAATCGTATGTAAAAATTCAATTTTGTTTTTTAAACATTCGTATTTTTTATTTAATTTATATATATATATATATTTTTTTATTTAATAATAATATACATGTATACACTGCCGACCAAAAGTTTGGATACACTAGTCGAAATTTCTGACCGCACTAAAAGTTAGATAGCGGACTCGGAAATGAAAATAATTGAATTTCCCAAGTGGCGTTTTAAAGAGAACAAGTTTACCTTTATTTTCCTTCTCTAGAAAATTCTCTACGATTTTTTTTCCCCCCGGTACGCACTTTTGAACATGGCTATTTTTTGGTCGTCAAAAATTAACTACACAGCTTGTGGAAAAAAATTTCCTCAGTTTTTTCTATGGTAAACTTAAGAAGGATATCAAAACCTACATCTTTATTTTTTTTTAAAGTCTCGTACCATTTCGTTTCGGTTCAGTATTGCATTTTTAGCTAAAAAAAAGACATGTTTTATAAAAAAGGCGTCATTGAAAAAGTATAGGGTTCCAGAGAAAATGTTGCATGGGTTCACACTGGAATGGCCCGAATTTTTTCTGAATTTTTTTTTTTGACATTTTTCACCATTTTTGGTTGGAACTTTGATGTGTAGAGAGGCTCTTCTTGGGAATTATGGGGTCTAGGACGATATATTGAGAAATGAAATTTGTTTATATTTTTATTTTTCATTAACTACAATTTTTTAAGAATTTTTTTTCTTCATTTTTTCGTTTTCATTTTTTCATTTTAATTTTCACAAATAAAAAAAAACATCTAGAAAAATTATAGTTAATAGAAAATGAAAATGTAAACAAATTTCCTTTCTTAACATAATTTCCTAGTCTCCATAATTCCCAAGTGGAGTCTGTCCACTCATCAAAGTTCCAACCAAAATCGTAAAAATAAAAAATATTAGAAAAAAATTTTGAAAAAATTCTAGCCACTCCAGTGTGAACCCATGCAACTTTTTTACATTTCCTCTTGACATTTCCTCGGAAACCCTATAGTTCTTCGATGACGACTTTTTTCCAAAAACTTGTCTTTTCTAGCTAAAAATTAAATACTGGGGCGAAAAAACATCGTACGAGACTTTCTCAAAAACGAAAATTTAGGTTCTGATATCCTTTTTAAGTTTAGCATGGAAAAACCGAGAATAAAATTTTCCACAAACTATGCAGTTAATTTTCGACGGCCAAAAAATAGCCGAAAAATGGCCACGTTCAAAAGTGCGTACCGAGGCGAAAAGAAATCGTAAATAATTTTCTAAAAAAGCAAAATAAAAGTAAACTTGTCCTCTTCAAAATGCCAATAAAGAAATTCAATTATCTTTATTTTTGAGTCCGCTATCTAACTTTTAGTGCGGTAAGAAATTTCGACTAGTGTATCCAAACTTTTGGTCGGCAGTGTGTATATATATATATATTAAATAAAAAAATACGAATGTTTAAAGAACAAAGTCTTATTTTTTCAGGTATATATATATACAGTCAAAACCGCTTATAACGGCAAATCGGTTATAACGTCGGTACTACATGGTTCCTTCAATATCGTTATAACCGGTTTTTACTGTATATATAGATATAAATAATCTCACTATCTAAAATATTATTGTCTAGTTTCAAAATGACTAAAAAAATTTTTTTTATTTCTCAAGCACGTAGATTTTTTCATGGTGTATTTTTACCAAAATCTTATATATACAATGGGAAAGGGGTATTTTTAAAAAATCGACTTCGAGGACTGTCCTCAGAGCAGCCAACTGTGCTGATAGCAAACATCATACATAAATCCATTCCAGATATCTGTATGTGTGTGCGCCTGCGCGTGTCTGTTTTCGTATTAAAATATTCACGGTCGAGCATACTAAAAGGGTGGGTTTTTAGAAAGCCCTTTGGTCGTCTCGGTCGCGGCCCAGTTTCAAAAAGAAGAGCTATGTAACGAAGTCTCGAAGCTTCTTATTGGTCGACAAAACTGGAGCACGATAAACGAAAGGGTGGATCCGTCCTTTGCTCAGAAAAAAACTCATCCCTTCACAATTCTTACATCACTTTTTATTCAACTCGCCCGACGAATCCGAGCCTTGGCTCTTTCTCTCTCTCTCTCTCTCTCTCTCTCTCTCTCTCTCTCTCTCTCTCTCTCTCTCTCTCTCTCTCTCTCTCTCTCCATCGCTGTTCTCTTTCTAAATGATAATCTCTCACGAGGTGATCCCGAGGAAATATCGTCGCAGATTCATCTCGAACGCGATCGCGAGAACAAGCCTCGTTCCCTGAAACCCGATAAATATATTTTTTGTTCGAAACGCTAACTGTTCGCGGAGATCGACATTTTTTAAGTGCGCGCGTCGAGCTCTACCGGCGGCGAAAGTGAGTAATATTCTTTTACTTTTTTTTGTATACTCGGTGGTTGTCAATTGATTTATTTTTTTCACATTGAATTTAATTGCTTTAATTCATTTTTTATACTCTTTTAATCGTCACTGGATCTATATTTTTTTGCAATTTTTATTTCCAAGTAATTTTCCAAGTACTTAATTCGGGAAAACAGCTAGAAAAATTATCAGGACGATTTATGTAGGAACATCCGGTTTTGGAACGTCACGTATGAATTTAGCAGCATTGAGGACACTTTTGGTAAAATAATTAATGATAAATCTATTTTAAAAATCTTATAGAAATGATGAAGTTGACTTTTCATATGACTCTCTCTCTCTCTCTCTCCCTCTTGGGATTATAATCCCAGAAGATAAAAAAAAGTGTGCGATCCCTAATGACTTGCTCGAACTCGCGTTGATTAACGCGAATCCAAATAAAATTCCGCCCGTTCTCACGTACTTGTGTTATTTTATAACTCGTTAATTATTCATTCGTTCGGTGAGTGAAAAAACATTTTTTTTTAATCTTCATTCATTCGACGAGTGGATAGAGATGTTTTCAATCACAAAATCAATAAATTTCTGACAAATATTCGGCGCTCGCCAATAAAGTCACACGTAATTCTGAGAGTATCAAGGCTCCGCGTCAAACTATCAATCGCTGAGTAATTTCGATATCTCCCTCGCATTACTAATTATCGAGAAGGTGGCGAGGGAGGGACGAGAGGGAATTCTCCTGTTCGCGGGACTGACGATAAGAGCCCAAAGAGTGAGAAAAAGTAGCGCAGACATTGAGAGAACAAATGCGACGATCAAAATGGGATCCGAGCTGGTAATTGTCTGTTCCCACAGCTGGTGCGCGCTGAGATCAGAAACGAAATTATCCGCGATAGAGTTAATCTCCTCCTCTCTCTCTCTCTCTCTCTCTCTCTCTCTCTCTCTCTCTCTCTCTCTCTCTCTCTCTCTCTCTCTCTCTCTCTCTCGAACATTCAACTCTTCCTAGTCTCGCGATAAAACGCTGCATTTTGAAACTCCAGTTGGCAATTTTTTTTTTTTTTTTTGACAATGGCCTCAAAAAATGGAGAAAAATGGAGAAGCGTTGTAACTAGTTAATATTTTACAGACTCCGTTTCTTTCCATTAACATAGAAGGACGATATTCTGAATTTTTTTTTGCGGATTGCTCTCTGCAAAGAAATAAGATTGGAGCAATGAAAAAATTGTACATAATGTGTAAAAAAATTTCGTATAGGATATTTATAAAGGAAATAAACTTTTTGGAAAATTTCACAATTACGACGTAATTTTTGTGCGATTAGCTGTAAGGTACTGGATTTCGTTAATAAAAAATTGAATAATGAAAATGCAGAGGTCTGAAGTGATTCGGGAGTCTCGACCTGATAAAGTTAATGATTAACAAATAGAGGTAAAACGGACGTTGAATAATAATACGTTTAACGGGAAATTGGAGATTTGGTCTGTAGATATTGCGTCGCTGATAAGAGATTATCCATTACATGGAGAATATATTCTTGCGAATTTCAAAATTCGGCTACTTTTACCTGGGTTTATATCTTCCAGACGTCCTTAAATTTAAGACTGTCAAGTGTATCGTGTACAACGTTGCGGCGAACCTGACCGGACAACGTGCTCCAAAATATAGATGCTCTCTCTCTCTCTCTCTCTGTGTGTGTCTTGGCCTCGCACGTTTTAATAGGACCACTTTTATCCCGAACTACAAATCCCACGTACAAATATCAAGAGATTCAAGAAATCCCTCGTGACCTCGCAACTTTCCATAAAGTCTCCAGAATTCGTAAAAAGGGCAAGACGTAACAATAAGGTGTACCACGTTCGAAGTTTTACTGTTTCTTGGTAGCTTTAGCAGTTTTATCATTCCAATCAATAAAAATCAATACCAAAAAAATTCTAAATGAAAGATAATACTAAATAAATACAAAAGTGTATTTTTTATTTTTCATCTCCCTCCACACTAGTTGCTAGAACCACCTACATCAATTGGCCATGCGGCAACTTGTCAAAATAATAACTTCATTGTTTATCAATATTTTCTGATTTAAAAAAATCTCCAACTTGGCAAAATTATGTATTAATTGTGTGTAAAAGCTTGACCTCATCGTCCCAATACCCCCTGAGAAACACGTATCGAGTATTGACCGGTTTTTTAGGCCCTATTAAAAAACAATAAGCTTAACCCGTCAATGAATTGATTTGCTATTCCCTTATTAACATCATGATATCTGTATTCCCAAAAAAGTTTATCCCAAAACCACGGAAAACAAGCCTGGAAATCCCCGAGGCGAAACAGCCTGCCGGCTTAGCTGTCCCAAACTTTTGCAAGCAATTGGAGTTCCATACAATATGGCCCAATAACAAGTGTAATGCCCAGAGTGCCACGTATAGCCCAGATGCGATTCATCGACACGATTATTAACTTCCATCTACAATGGTAAGAAAATTATTACGACCCGAGTAAGAGTATGACCCGACAATACTCTGATCCATATGAAAAGTTTGAAAAACTTGGTTTACCGGTTAACAATCCCATAATCTGCTATTGACGTTACAGCTCGCAAGTTCGAGAACTGCGAAAAGGCCCAAAGGGCCCGAGAGACCTTTACTACGAAAAAGGAGAGCAATGGAGAGGGTATTATATATGCCCGGTTGTAAAATAACCAAGAATGACGATAGACAAAGAGCGACCCTTGCAAACTCGCCCTTTTGACTGTGGGCCAAACCCGGTGGTGGAGCCTCACCCAGACGATGAGTAAGCCCCTTGCTTGACGTGGTCAACCACGCACCCAGTCATACGATAAATACCGCTTTTCTTCTCGCTCTACTCATATATATCCTTCATCCAATGGCCATGGACGGCCTGTAATGTACAGCCAAAATGACTATAATACGTGCGTGCACGTCAGGTTCCCTTAGTACTCTTACAACGTGGATCACCGTGTCAACGGTCATCATCGAGGGTCGATGAAACTTATGAACCCTTTGTTGCGAAACATTGACAGGAGGCGGGGGGGGGCAAAGTGGGATACGTCGCCAGCAGGTAACAGCAGGTAGAGTCAAAAACAATCTGGAATAGTGCAGCATGTTGTAGACGAGAATAAATTTATCAATATTGGACACGGTCATCATTGATACATTTTGGCAAGCGATCTATCTATCCATTTGGATTGGTGATTGACAGTAGGAGACATACACCGTCAGTTCGCGACTTCGTTGATCTCCCAGCAGTTTGGACCTGAATGAATATCTGGGTGGGTCACTGCTTAATCGTTTCACCAATGAACCGGTGACAACGAAGTGACGATGTAATGGATAGGGTCGTAAAATACTCCAAAGGCGTGTAAAATTAAAAAACGCGATTTCTCATTATTACATAAGTGCCGTAGCTGCTTAACAGTACAGTGACGTACGATAGTGTTGGAGAATTCAAAGGTGGAGAATGAAAAAAAAAAAATCACGCACTTTTGAGCACTAGTCTGTTATCACGAGCTCGTCGAATATTAATGAAAACCTTTTTTCGTATTCATTACAAACAAAAACGACAATTCGCCATTCGGCTGTACATTGCTGTGAATTAATACAGGATTGTTTGCAGAAGAGTGTATCAATGTGTAGCAGTGATTCGGCTAGATCGTCGCGTGGTAGTTTCCCAAAACAGTTTTGTTTGGGCGGCGCAAACAAGAGCGTGGCGATTGTCACGCGTCTGCAATAGTGGCATAGCTTCTTTTTTTTCTATCTTTAAGGATGTATGGTAGGTATCGTCACGGCCAAAAGTATTGTGAAATTAATTTTCTCGCTTTTAACCATGATAATTTTATGTAAACTGGTTTCGAATAATTATATACAGTGGGAAATGTATTAACTCATATGCCTAGGCGTTGATTGAATAGAAAAAATGGGAAAAAAAATCGAATTACAGCGAAATCTGTCTGGAAACGAAAAGACAGAAATTTAAAGTTTGTAAAATTTCATTCAATAAGCTCCTAAATAAATAAAAAAAATAATATTTCCCAACTGTCCTGTTTTCTGGTTTTAATGCTATTCGTCCTAAGAGCGCACGTTAAATTAGTTATTGTATAACTTTTGATGTGTTTGGTCAATCGTCTTGAAATTTTGCACATTAACTCAGCTTGGATTTTTGAATTGTATGTCAAATTTTGAACAGTTTATTATGATTTTCAGTTGTAGCCCATACATCCTTAAGAAAAAGAGATTCAGCGTGCTCGACGAAAGAAAAAAAAGCAAAGAAATAATATCAATCCTCCAATCCGTTATCCGCGATCTCTTCAACTTTTGTTATTCTCAATAGGGAGAGAGAGAGTCAATGAGAGAGAAAAGAGCGACGAGGACAAAAGCACGGAGGAAGAGAGCGAGTAAGAGGCTCAAATTGGCACGGGTTTCGTGCCAGAAAACACCTAAATCGATATTTATATATTGATAAGATAGTGCCGTAATATTAGAGACGAGAAATTATTTTTCGAAAGTGTCTCGTAATATTTTTTTTTCTTCACCGGCACCTGTACAGGCTCCGTGGCAGCATATATATGAGAAAAGATGATTTTGAAGATAGACTTCGAGGACTGTCCTCATGAGAAGCCCGTGATCTCTATATTGAACATTACGTAAACCCAAATGTCTCGAACGTGACGTTTAAAGAAATAAATATGTATGTATAAAGATAATTTATATAAAAAAATATATATTTCTATATTTATTTTTATATAAATTAATATTTATGCAAAAATAAATCTAAATATATATTAAGATAATATATATTTTTATCAAGAATATTTTAAGGACCTCGTCGTGTACTCGAAGTCATCAATTCGTTGTAAATAAATTTATGGAACCTCAAAATAGCCAGATGTACTGATAGCGAACATTGCGTAGATATAACGAGCTCGAAATATTCATTTGTCACATACAGCACATTTATAAGCGAGGCAAATTGGCTTATAAATTGATTGGATTGTACAACCAATCAGCCAAAATTGCGCTGCTTCTCCATTCTTCAAACTAAATGAAAAAATACGAAACTCCGTTTCGAGAACTTTGTCTCTGGTCGCGTCAAAACTACGAATCTATTTTCGCCAATTCGGTTCTCAATTTTATCCGGATCCTACACGTGAATCTCGATAAGATAAATTTTGACTCGTGAAAAAGAAGAAGCAAAATTTAAGAAAAAATCAAATTATTTTTTTAAAAAATATCTGAGAAAAAAGATAGGGAGACTATCGTTTCCAGGACGTGCATAGAGATGCTTGAGAGTGAAAGAACGCGACTCCTCCGTTGCACGCGCGAAGCACGCTTGTATATAATATCATACTGTTTTTTTTTATAAATATTTTCTTTTCCGTAGCCGCTGTCCAGACCGCGCCTCTGGCGAGTCTTTCTTTCGTCGTATTACGTAAAAACTATGCGCGCGCGAGCATTTATATTGCACAGACGGCCAACTTTTGTTAATTAGCGCACGAGAGAAAACGCGCCGACCATCAGTGAGCATATACTCGTAGTATACGTATAATCGGAAAAGAAAATTCTGAACCCTTTATTATTCATGGTATGTTGGCTATCAGCACATCTGTCTGATTTGAGAACGGTTCGCCAATTTTCCTCCACCAATCGTTGATTTCGGGGACAGGAAGATCCTTGAACTTACTTCTATGCATATGGGTCTGAATGTGGTTTCGATGGAATTGGGGGGTCATGCAATATTGACTACGGGGACAATGGGGTGCTGTGAGGACGGTCCTCGAAGCCCAATTTCATCGAAATCAACGTATTTTGAAAACTCGTATTTATAAATATATTTCTTGTATTCTCACGTTATTTTTATTAAGGGCTTACACACACCTGAGACGGCTAAAAGTAAGGTTATGTTTAAGAATTTGTTTTTTTGTGTATAAAACTAAATTTTATTGAACAACCGTGATATACATTTTAAAGTATGATATTTTGTCTACATTGTGTGAAAATTTGGTTAAAAAATTTCAAACGGTAAAAAAGTTACAGTCGTTTTCCTCGGACGTGTTTTTGTTGACAGCGTTTGCGGTGCCAGACGTGCCTCTGCCATTTTTTATCTAAAAAATGTTTCTTAAAGTAGATAGGTAAAACTAGTACTTATCGGGCCGGAATTTAAAAATTTAATTTTTTCGGGTCATGGCAGTCACTGGAATAAAACAGGCGATTTTTCGCTTCGAAATTGTTCAGTACTTACGATGAAAAAAATAAACTATGCCAGGTATCGATAAAACGGCTCGATAAGTACTAGATTATTGTGTGAAACATAACTGTGCAAAACTTGATCCCGATCGGTCCAGTAGTTGTGGATATATTCTGCTACCGATTTTGATAACACTGTTTCGAGTAAAACGCGTTTAAAGTTTTGAGTACACTTTACACTGAAATAACTGGTTTATTTTAAACTTACATGAAATCGTCGATTCCTTGGCCATATGACGGATCTTCCTTAGATGTTGACGCTTTCATTAGATCTTTTTTTTTTACTGTGTCAACCTCATTCATCGTCAAACTCATAGTCAAACAGATGACAAAGGCCGCGTCTACCTGCGCCCCAACCGTTAGTCGTTGCTCACCCGGTCAGTTACAAAACGCTATAACTTCGTCATTACTGCGAATTTCCTTATGAAATTTTCAGGGTAGACACTCAAAGGATAATACTTTCCAATGAGCACCTTCTTGAAAAATCGATCTTTTTGACCTACTCAGGTGTATGTAAGCCCTTAAAGGAACTTCATAAGGTTGAGGCCGAAAAAAAAACAGGTTGATATTCAAGATGTTTTTCTGTCGTGGGTCTTGGGATGACCGGATCGAGATTTTACACACAATTGATACCCAGTCTTGCGAAGTTTGAGTTTTTCTTTTGTTGAAAAATATTGATAAAGCCAATCGGTGGAGGTGGTTCCGGCAACTAGGCTCATCTCATATGAATTTTTTTTTAATGTCTCTTAGTACAACAATAAAATTTTCGTAAGAGCGGATAAATTTATGAAATTTTCAAAATTCCAAGCTGTAATCGAAAATCGCAAGCTGTAAAAAAAAATCTATTTTCGACCCAAAAACCAACTTTAATCATTTGTTATCAACAAATGGATTACCCTATCAAGTTAAAAACTACGCTCAACCCGAATTGGAAGTGCTTCGAACGCGAATTTATGACTTTCATTTGCGCAATTGATACGGCATTAAAATCTACGAAGAAGGGAAAGAATATCAGTTCGCGCGCACGCAGCTCACGAGACAGCTTTACGTAAGAAGAAAAAAAAACTTGTTTAAAATCAGCCGGAGACGAGAGAGTCGCGCGAGCGTCAGTCTCGGGAAACGGCACGCAGGGTAACTCATCAGAGGGGAACTTGGGAAAGTCCGCATCATCGCGAGAATTTTCTTACACCGTATTCGCGCGTTATCACACACACACACACACACACACACGCATACTCCCACACCTTTCATGTATAATCTCGTGCTCCGCGCCCATTAAATTCAATTTCATTCAGATTCGCGCCTCAGCGCGATGTTTTCCTCATTTCTTCGCCATCAAGACGATGACAAATTCGAAGAGGAGGAGAAGGATTAGATCCATATCAGTGAGCCGATATTACGCGGAGTATTAAAAAATTGTCCATCAAGAGAAAAGTCGAATACTTTTATATCATCAATATTTAGTGTTTTTCGAAATGGTTTTTCTCCAGCATGCAAATCTTCAAATAAAATAATGGAAAATGGCCGACAGTATTAATCTGTGCCAACACTTGGATGGGTGATCGCTTAGCCGGAAGCTGGCATGAGCGTCGACTTCACTGCAAATCCAAGTGTATTGTTTTAACACACCTACATGTACCACCTTGTGGTAACTTTTATATATATTTTCTAAATCTTAGATTTTGGGTAACGCTCCAACCTCCTTAAGACACGTTTGACATCTAAACGTGTAAATGCAGATATTTGCACGTTTTTAATAAGACATAGCAATAACGTGTTAAAATTTAATGGGGTTTGTTTGATGTTTGAAAATACACATCAGATGTGTTTGAATTCTCAATAACACACATAAGTACGTTGTATGAAATTGTGTATGGCATACAAAAGGACATGCTCCTAAAATCCCGCAAGAGCTTACACCAAAAATTATCGAAAAAAAAATCGGAAATCTTTGGATTCTCAAATTTGACGAAAAAAAAGCACAACTAACATGATCTCGCTGCGACCAAGAGGAAAAAAAACGGCGTTGCACGCGAATCCCGCTATCGAGCGAAATAAAGATCGAAGGCGCACATATAGTTGGATTTGTCTGCGATAATCGTATCTCCTTAGAAGTGACGAATATCTGCTCGAAGAGCGGGCGGTACGAGCCTCTTGTAGAGATAATGATCCCCGGTGCCGAGCAAACTTCCAAGAATAGCATACGGGGAACATTAAACCGTGGACCA
This sequence comes from Ophion ventricosus, assembly GCA_963932345.1. Taxonomy (NCBI): domain Eukaryota; kingdom Metazoa; phylum Arthropoda; class Insecta; order Hymenoptera; family Ichneumonidae; genus Ophion; species Ophion ventricosus. The sequence goes on from OZ010723.1 coordinate 7,283,711, forward strand.
ACATCGGTCGATTATCGCGACGATGCCCAACGAGTTAATCGCTCCTCGCCGTATTCTTCGCGGATGAAGACTGAGCGAGACGAAGAGAGAGAGAGTGAGAGAGAGAGAGAGAGAGAGAGAGAGAGAGAGAGAGAGAGAGAGAGAGAGAGAGAGAGAGAGAGAGAGAGAGAGAGAGAGAGAGAGAGAGAGAGAGAGAGAGAGAGAGAGAGAGAGAGAGAGAGAGAGAGAGAGAGAGAGAGAGATTACGCTTATCTCAAGCGAGTTGGCACTTGCGGATGATGTGTCCTCTCGAAACTCTCTCGTCATATTTCCAGCGAGAGAGAGAGAGAGCTAAGGTGAGAAAAAAAGAGAGAGAGAGAGACAGAGTCGTACAAAACGCATTATTTAATCTAGCCGTGAGTTTTTTTTTTTGGCATTTTATTAGAGTACGTCACGTAGGACGCTCCCAAAATACATTACAACTATTTTTCATACAGATGCGAAATATAAAAACGAGAAAAATATCACTCGTGGAGATCGAAAAAAAATAGAACAAAGACCTCTACGTCGCGGGTCCAACGTGTGATGAATGATTCTTGTTTCTTTCTCTCTCACTCACTCTTTCTCTCTCTTTTTTCGTTTTATAGACGCAAGTAGTACCCGATGAAGCGACCCGATAGGAGCTTAGCCACTCTCTCTCTCTCTCTCTCTCTCTCTCTCTCTCTCTCTCTCCGTCCCTCTATCACGTCGACTAAAACCCTAATTATACACAGTAGCCTCTACGTTCTCGCGGACTCTCACGCTCCAAAATTTGACACTGGCTCTGGACAAGAATCAGGTGCCATTTATAATTGCGAATGGTGGAGGAAGTGAGACAGACAGACAGACTCCCTCATGCTATTTTTTCCTCATATACACTACCGGCAAAAAGTTTCCGGACAAAAATTCAAAAAACTTCCGGAACGATTTTTGATGCCATTTCGCCGATAGTTGACATAAATGAATGTAATAAACGGCATTTTGAAGAGGAGGTATTCACCTTTGTTCCGTTTTTTTTTTGAAAATTTGTTCGCATTTTTTTTTACGACTAGTGCCCTTTTTCGAAAACTACAAGTTTTTGCCTTTATTTTGTTCCTTTTCTGGTGGACCCCGTTTACAGACAAAAAAAAATTAATGCATTTCTTTGACCGGAATCATAAAGGGAGCAGCTTGAGCTTCAATTGTGTTTTTTTTTTTCAAGCTTCGTATCGTTCATATTTTGAAATTTAATTACCGTATTTTGATTATTTAATTACTGTAACTCGAGAACTAAAGGGGTTTGTGGTAAAATTTCAAAAGGGGAAAAAATGTTATTTTTCTATTTTCAACGCAGTAGAATTATTTCCGACTTTTTTCGACTATTTTTTCTCGAGTTACAGAAGTTAAATCATGTGATTTTTTTTACCGAAAATAGGTGAAAAAAAACATTTCGAAAAAAAAATCTGAAAAAATTCTCGCGAACTCAACGAAAACCGATTCAACTTTTTACTATCTTGAGGTTTTCCTTGAATCCTTGTCGTTTCAGCGTTACACGTTATTTCTCAAATTGTCTCCATTATCGTATGTTATACGCGAAAAAATAAAAATATAAAAAAATGTTTAAAAAATAATATTTTTTTTCGCAATGATGACACTCTTGTTTGCTCTTTTATTACAAATCGAATTGGATTTGTTGCATAAATTTTTTATGAATACCATGATTTTTCGTCATTAATTGCAAAAAAAAGTCGCTTGCACCACCTCTCGATTTTAAGCTACGACCCCCTCCTTTCGCGCCGTTTTTTCTTTCACCACACCCCAACTTCCTAACACCTAATATTGCAAAAAAAATACCAATTTTTTTTTTTTTTTGGGCCACCCTAATATATATATAGCGCTTTCTGACGTTCCAACGCAAGTAAGACGTGAACATTATGCAGAGTCAGGTGGTCTGTTCATCGTTCATGAATGTCCTATGTTACGTTTCAAAATTAAAGGAAAATAAAAAAACCCCTCGACAAACGCAATGGAACTCGATAATGTACCGAAATAAGTGTCGTTTCACTCTCTCGCTCTCTCTCTCTCTCTCTCTCTCTCTCTCTCTCTCTCTTTCTCTCTCTCCTGGGGTTAACGATCTTACCGATCGATCGCGCACACCTGAGACTATCGTCAGCGGGGAACACATCACTTCATTTGATTCGCCCCCAGTATAGGCGTGTCTCATCGGTGCCTCTTTACATATAGGTATCTATAGGCTTACATATGCACGCGTGCGATTTTGATGCAGCGCATATTTGACGACGCGTGCAATATGTGCAGTAACAGTGAGCGAGATATAATGCCAGTTGGCTGCAGAGGCATTGGGCATTTAATACTGTTCGAACGTCCATGGCTCGCCCGTTTGGATTTCCGTATCTGCCCGGAGCAAGCGTGTACATATATATATATATATATGCAACCGAAATTCCGGACCGACAATTGCCCCCTCCCCCGCTCCGCCCCCGTTGTTCCCTCCGCCGCCTTGCGCCTTCCACCAAGTGTCAACGATCTTTCTACATCGTGCTTGAAACACTTGACAAAATAAGTCTAAGTATATGCCGAAAGATACGTACGTGATCGGGGAAGGAGGGAGCCCATTATCAATCTTTTTATCAATTTCACTCGAGACCGCCAATGTTTTAAAAGATGCGCAGCAACGATTCGTCCTGTAGCGTTGCAGGCTGAAATTGAGCGCCGATAGTTGCTTCCCTTTGGGGAGTCTTCACTCGCAGAATGACTCTTGAGGGCTGACTAGTCAAGATCCTTGACGGGGCGAACTACTGTGCTGTGGTAATGTCAAAGATGCGATAGGACGTATACCATTACGGCACGTCATGATGGCATCTGCGCCATAAGGGTTTTACTTTCTCTGCAATTGATCTCTCGATCTTTGGGTCGAGGAATACGAATTGTCAGGATAGATGCCCAAGTGTCTTCAATGAACGGGACGCAAGCAAGCCCATAATCAAGTGATAAAAGAATAGTAAATTCACACTGCCAATGATAATTTCGTGAGGATGTTTCTTCTCTGGTGCTAATCCCTGGAGGTTTGGAACAGGCAATATAAATGGGAACACTTGTGAAAGTATATGAGACGAAACCCAAAGTGGGAAGGGAATGCAGGGAATCAAAGCTACCCCAAGCTAGGGTAGGAAGGGGCATGTTGAGCAGTCGGGTAAGTTGGGCAATTAAAATATCTGGAAAATTAAGCAGCGCACGCGAGCGCATCAAATGGCGGAAAGAGAGGTACGGGGGAGGGGAACACATCACGCCATCGCCCGTTGCCATGCGGCGCACGAGACGGTAACACAGGACGTTTCATTATTTTTGTACCCAAAAGTAAAAAGAAACGTGATTGAGAGATTTTCTTCTACCATTGTATGAGAAAACATATTTCAAAGTTCATTGAAGTTAATGTTATAGTTTCAAAACCTAACTAATCAACAAGCAACTGTTGATTTATTACTGCATTGTGCCAAATAATGTTTCATACGTCTGATTTTTTAATGCAATTCTTACTTTGCCCAACTTACCTCATACTCGTGCTCAACTTACCCCACTATCTGGGCAGGTTTAGCAAATATGGCCTTAGTCATTTTAGAGCGATTATCTGTGAAACAATAAGGATAACAGGAATTTCGTCTACAGACTTTTTTTCCCAGATAAATTTCCTATTGGCCAAAGTAGGTTTCATTTTTATACGACAGGCTGTTAAGGCGGGCAACCACTTTAGGAGACCGAAAAGTAGATGATTTTTTGGATTTTTTTATTGTGAAAAAAACCGAGATTTCTGCAACTCTAACAATAATTTATTCATATTTTCATACATCTCTGATAATTTTTTCTAGTTATTTCATGCATTAGTTAAGGTGTAATCCGTGTTCCGTGGCGTGGCCTCATCGTCGTTGTCAATTTGCAGGAATTGTGCAGCTCGCAATTCGCATCTGGAATAGTCCAACAAATTTTTATACATTCTTGAGATATTTTTTAAGAACATGAATCTAAGTTTTGAAAAAAAAAATCAAGAATTGAATGTTGAAACGTGTTTGAAAAAAATGATCGATTTTTAGAATTTTTTCTCGGCATTTTGCAATAAGAAATATGTTTTAAACAATCTATTCTTTCCTACTTTAGGTTCATGTTTTAATAAATTATATTATGTAAACTCGTTCCAAATTTGAAGATGATCCATCAATTAGTTTTTGAGTTATGATTCCCGCAAATTGAAAAAATATCGTTTCGAGAAAAACACGTTTAAAGTTTCACAAACGAAAAACTCAAAGTCAAATGTGTTTAATCAAATGATAAAGTGTCTTACCGATTAATCAGCGATTCCAGCACCATACAGCAGTCCTTCCTCTTCCTCATGCAACTCATTTGAAGCTTGCATTTCCTCTTTACGAGCTTTTCGAGCTTCTTTTGTCTCTATTAAACTTTTTCTATTTTGCCGAGCCACGCGCATCTGATCGATTTGCTCGGCATATCCGTAGCTCTGCCTGCCAACTACGATTTGTAGTTCATTCATAACCATGAGTAGGGCTGAATTTCCTTCATTGAATAAAATAGCAGCAAGAAATGCGGCTACCTCGATTATTTTGTACCCAGTATGGAGATGTTTTGGAGCTTGTTTGGGTTATGAAAACCCAAACAAACAAACAACTACCTAACTAAGCGCTCGTGGATACCTGAGCGCGCTTGAGAGTCGAGCAGAGAGTATCATTTGTATACATACCGTTAGAAAGAATCCGAATTTTGTTTTGAAATTTTCAGGATGTGTTCTTAAGATATTTCGCTAGTGATTTATGAAATAAAAAAATTGATTTTTCGAAGCATCCAAAGTGGTTGCCCGCCTTAAGGAATTACAAGGCGATGATTCCAAACTTGCTCAACATGCACATCCTCCCTACCCTACTTGTCGAAGTGTGTAAGCCCAAACCCAAAGTGGAAACGGAAAATTCAAACTGCATGGAATCAAAGCTACCGCAGAGGGATGGAGATCAAAGTACCCTTTCCTAGGGTTCTCAACGTTGACCGTAACTTTTTCTTGATCTCTTCAGCGCATATATACCTGCTCGGTATCTCGTACAGGTGGAGGAGGACCGTTATGCTTCTGGCTAACTTGTCCGGATGCTCTGGACCGTAGGGGAAAGCCCCAAGGTCCAGATAAATCGGATAGATATATTACACCGGAAGTCGCGAGACATGCTCGTGGAACTGTTCGTCATTCGGCTTTCTCGACCAATATACTTATTACTTCGCGCCTTTCTGCGTCCCGCGGTTCGAACTTTGGTAAATTTCGTACAGATCAACCGGAAGATGTTTAACTCCAAAGTGACATTTATTATTTGTATAGTCAAGACAACCGTTCGATAGTCTCGGCTTCTTCAGCCGTTTTTATTGCCGACCTCATCCCCCGCTTTTCCTCATTCTTCTCACTCTTGCTCTACCCCTCTCTCTCTCTCTCTCTCTCTCTCTCTCTCTCTTTCTCTCCCTCGCTATTTCTCTTTATCTCTCTTCCCTTCTCCCACGAGAAAAAGACGGAAATGACGTTCCGTGAATAACAAAACAAGGTGACGACACGAAATCTTTCTCTTCCTCCCTCTGCCTCTCTCGCTCTCGCCCCTCCCATCCTCACACTCCTTCGCCATGTGTCTTTTTTACCGTTTCGTTCTCTCTAATATTTTCCTTCATTGTACTCGAGAACAACCAACCTATCGTTATTCCATCACATTTTCGAGCGTGCACCAACGACAATTTTCCAAAATCATGATTTTTTCTTCTTCTTATTTTTTTTTTTTTCAAGCAACTTTGTCTCCGCGCTCCCGCGCGTGAATTGCGCAACCAAATTAATCCCACGAATGATAGTGATGTATACACGTGGTCACGGTAACGCGGCTCTGCAACGCGGAATTAGAAACTCCCATGTCGCTCTCCACGAGCAGAAGCACCCTCCTTCCTCTTACGCGACGTAACTTCATCGAGCAACAGCTCGCCCGAGTACCCCATTCTCTCTATCATTTTATTTCAATTTCATTTCACTCAATTATTCATTTATCGTGTTGATCACTTCGTAAAAAAAATGATCCACGACATATTTTCTGCCGTAATCATATTAGATAAAATAAAAAGTTCTGAGCTTTTTTTCGCTTTATTTTGACGATGAAATTAACATAGTTAGGATTATCCGATTTAGATCAAATATGCGCCGTTTTGTTCGATAACTTTTGTCCATTTTGAAGGCAATTTCATAATTCCGCGATTGAAGAAGTCCTCGTCCCTATTGGTAAAAAACTTGACCAGCTTATTTTCACAAGCCTCTCTTGAGGCCAGTTTTGGACCATCAAGAAAATTTTGCAAATGCTTGAAAAGGTGATAATCGCTTGGTGCCAGGTCTGGACTATACGGCGGGTGCGATAGAACCTCACATCCAAGCTCTCGGAGCTTCTGGCGCGTCGTCAAAGATGTGTGCGGCCTGGCGTTGTCTCGATGGAACACAACACCCTCCCTATTGGCCAATTCTGGCCGCTTCTTGTCGATCGCCTGCTTCAATCTGGTCAGTTGTTGACAGTAAAAGTCCGAATTGAGTGTTTGGCCCGATGGGAGCAGCTCATAGTGTATGATTCCCTTCCAATCCCACCAAACACACAGCAGAATCTTCTTGGCCGTTAATCCGGGCTTGGCGATCGTTTGGATCGCCAAGCCGCGGTGAGCCGTCGAGCTGGCTCACCGCGATTGGACCACGATCTTTTTCGGCTGTTGTTCTGGTATGTGACCCATTTTTCATCGCCAGTCACCATCCGCTTCAAAAATGGGTCGATTTCGTTACGTTTCAGCAAAGAATCGCGGGCATCAATTCGGTCCAAATGGTTCTTTTGCGTCAATTCGTGTGGCACCCATACATCGAGCTCCTTCTTGAGACCAGCCTTATGCAAATCGTTCCAAACGGTTTTCTGGCTAATCTTCAGTTCCTGGGCAATGGAATAAGTGCTCACATGTCGGTCCGACTCGACAATTTCCATGATTTTATCGACATTTTCGACGATTGGCCTACCAGAGCGTGCCTCATCTTCGACGTCCGTAGTACCAGAACGGAATCGTTGGAACCACCGCTTTGCTGTTGCATTCGTAACTGTATTGGGTCCATAAACAGCACACATTTTTTTGGCCGGCAGCTCCGCCTTTTCACCTTGGTCGTAGTGGTACTGAAGAATGTATCGAATTTTCTCTTTTTTTACCTCCATTTTGAAACGCTGTAACACACAACTGGCTTCACCAAACACAAAACTGTCGAAGAACACTTTTTTGAAGTGTAATGTCACCTTTAAATCGCCGTATAGTATGACCCGATGCGATGTATACATCCTGAGATATGGCTCACTAAAGACATCTAGCGGAAAACGCTCAGAACTTTTTACTTCACGCAAGAATTTCTTCTCTATGTAAATAACTTGCTCCATTGGGCAGAGACTCCCGCTTGACGATCACTCGTTTGTCGTCATCGAAGCTCGCATCTAGCCTTACTCTCTAATCTTGACCGATTGATCAATAGGGACGAAGAAAAATTGCTGAGATTGAACAATGAATAGTGCCCGATTTTTATTTCTCTTGCGGTAGTAAAGAGATTGTGTTAAAAATTTCGAAAGATATAATAATAGTATCATATGCGAATGTATATATGTATATAATCCGGTACAATTACACAAAAGAGAGAAATTCGAAGACAAAAACGTGCGCCTCATCTTTCGTCTTACGACGCCGGAAGTTGCTACCGATGGGCGTATACTTGCAACACACGTGTCAATATTATATATATATATATATATATATATATTGCAACTTATATTATTTTATATATATACATATATGTAATGAGTCAAAAATATTCTATACATTATACATATAAAAAAAGAATATTTTCGAGTCATTAAAATGAATATATATTATTAAAAATATGTGTAATAATGAATATGAACATGAGGGACTGTTTTAAAGACCGTGCTGAAGATTTTTTCGAACGTACAATTGATCGTGGAGATTGGACGATCCTTGAAATCAAATGGCTTAAAAATCACGCATACATAGATATATGCGAAATGCTGGACCACACGTACGCGGGTGGTATGGCACGCGTGATCAGAGCCACGAGTCTAACCGCCCAGCAGAAATAACCCGCAGAAGCCCATGATAAAATAACGGTAACATACTACTCGTATGACATTTTAAAACATTGCCACCAACTGTCCTCCGGAAGTCGTCAGCCGTGCAATATATATTTTTAGTACGTTATCTACGCAGCTCCTGTCTCACTCGCGCCAATTCTTTCCCTCTCGCGTTCTCTCTTTCTGTGCAACTAAATACCCGATGATCATCCGACACGAAAGAAGGCCAAGCTCGCGATGAGCCAGCGAAACTCTACACTATATGTATATATATATATATGTGTGTGTGTGTGTGTGTGTGTGTGTGTAGTTAGATAGTGAAAAAGAGCATTTCAATATGACAATTATCGAAGGTCATTTGATTATAGACAATTATCGAGTCTCAAAATTGCGACAAAATTTATTTAAACTTATATATAAAAGTAATAAACAATTAATTAGGGATTTTTTAATGACCGCGACTGTTTGAGTGTTAATGACCTCATCTTAATAATCAATACCTGCAATCAATTCGAATTTCCTACTCGTGTATCACGCGTATGCAACTTGTGATTCGACACATTAGCGAAGACAGAGAGAGAGAGAGAGAGAGAAGGGGTAAAAAAGATCGAGTAGTTCTCCTCCATGGAGTATTGGAATTCAAGACGGGATCATCATCAGCTTCGATCCCCACGGTCTCTTCCACCCGGTACGAGCGGGTGTCGGATTTATAGAAATGAGAAAATAAAAAAAAGTTAAAAATAAAACAAAAGAAACATAACGTGGCTCGCATTTATTGCAAGGTTTGCGAGGAAACTTGCACTCGAGCGGGGAATTCAAGTCGAGCTCCGATCTCTCCTCTGTGAAATGATCGACGCTTCTTCTAAGTCTTCTTATTTTTCGCTCTTCGTTTTGTAATACGATTTTTGAGGATATTAAGGAATTAAATTTTTTATGAAAAATTCCTCGTTCATACATATATATAGATATATATATATATATATATATAAATTCAAGCTATGTACGTATATTGTTACTTAATCTTATTATTTTTATTATATTCATATTCTTTCACTATTGTTTGAAAGCTTTTTTTCTACTTACGAAAAAAATAAATGTTCGAGATCCGTACTTTTACGAGTATTTTTTATTGATTTATTATGTAGATTGCATTGTTACTTTATTATATTATTTTTATAACTTTTAATATATTCATATTTTTTTTCGTAAGCAAGAAAAAGATTTTAAAGATTCAGTAGTAATTTATATGTATACAGGGCTACTGGTTATTAATCACGATCCAGTGAAAGGGTTGTAGTTCAGGTTTTCCGCTATCAAATAATCCACTAATGCTTTATGCCAAAGTGAACTATTTTCAAGATTTATTCGTTTTTTTTTTTTTTTTAGTGAGCCGTAGGCAACACCGAAAATTAATTTTGAAAAAACTCTCGTTTGGAATCAAACGTTTTTTTTTATATGTCTAGTTTGAGGACACGGTAACAAACAATTATCAACAATAAAATGAGAATAATCGGCAAAGATTTTAAAATTAGGAATCCAGAACTCTGCAAGTCTAATATTTTTCGTAATTTTCTTTGACAAAAATGCAGGTTTTATTCGCAAATTCACGAAGTTACTTGGCCTGCGGATCATTAAAAAAAAACAACAACACATTGATAGCTATCCAACGCGGTAATATCTATGTTTAATTCGATAAACATTTTTTTTAATTAATTTTTTAAGTTTGACCGCCTACCCGTTATTAAAAAAAATAACAATTAATATTGGGTGAAGTAAAAAGTTCTGAGCGTTTTCCGCTAGATGTCTTTAGTGAGCCATAGCTCACGATGTATACATCGCATCGGATCATACTATACTGCGATTTAAAGGTGACATTACGCTTCAAAAAAAGTTCTTTGACAGTTTTGTGTTTGGTGAAGCCAGTTGTGTGTTACAGCATTCCAAAATGGAGGTAAAAAAAAGAGAAAATTCGATACATTCTTCAGTACCACTACGACCAACGTGAAAAGGAGGAGCAGGCGGACAAAAGAATTTGTGCTGTTTATGGACCCATTACAGTATCGAATGCAACAGCAAAGCGGTGGTTCCAACGATTCCGTTCTGGTAATATGGACGTCGAAGATGAGGCACGCTCTGGTAGGCCAATCGTCGAAAATGTCGATAAAATCATGGAAATCGTCGAGTCGGACCGGCATGTGAGCACTTATTCCATTGCCCAGGAACTGAAGATTAGCCAGAAAACCTTTTGGAACGATTTGCATAAGGCTGGTCTCAAGAAGAAGCTCGATGCATGGGTGCCACACGAATTGACGCAAAAGAACCTTTTGGACCGAATTGATGCCTGCGATTCTTTGCTGAAACGTAACGAAATCGACCCATTTTTGAAGCGGATGGTGACTGGGGATGAAAAATGGGTCACATACCAGAACAACAGCCGAAAAAGATCGTGGTCCAATCGCGGTGAGCCGGCCCAAACGATCGCCAAGCCCGGATTAACGGCCAAGAAGGTTTTGCTGTGTGTTTGGTGGGATTGGAAGGGAATCATCCACTATGAGCTGCTCCCATCGGGCCAAACACCCAATTCGGACCTCTACTGTCAATAACTGACCACATTGAAGCAGGCGATTGACCAGAAGCGGCCAGAATTGGCCAATAGGAAGGGTGTTGTGTTCCATCAAGACAACGCCAGGCCGCACACATCTTTAACGACGCGCCAGAAGCTCCGAGAGCTTGGATGAGGTTGAGGTGAGGTTCTATCGCACCCGCCGTATAGTCCAGACCTGGCACCAAGCGATTATCACCTTTTCAAGCATTTGCAAAATTTTCTTGATGGTATAAAACTGGCCTCAAGAGAGGCTTGTGAACATGAGCTGGTCAAGTTTGTTACCAATAGGGACGAAGACTTCTTCAATCGCGGAATTATGAAATTGCCTTCAAAATGGACAAAAGTTATCGAACAAAACGGCGCATATTTGATCTAAATCGGATAATCCTAACTATGTTAATTTCATCGTCGATATAAAGCGAAAACGCTCAGAACTTTTTACTTCATCTAATAATATCTCGAAAATCGTTCACTTTTGCGTAGAGCATTAGTGGGTTATTTGATAGCGGAAAACATGTCCTGTAACCTTTTCACAGGAATGTGACCAATATCCAGTAGCCCTGTAAATACATATTTCTACTACATTTTTTAAGTTCTTTTTCTGCTTACGAAAAAAAAATATATAAATTCAAGCTACGCACTTTTGCGATGATTGTGTAAATTTATTGGCTGGATAGTTTCCATTGTTACTGTATTATATTATTATTATACTTATTATTATATTTATTGGATATTTTTCTGAGTTATTTTTTTACTTAAGAAAAAAAAGGAGCAACGAAACGTGCGCAATCTTGAATCGCGAAAATTTGCGTGATGCGTGTGAGCATCTAACAAGGAAGAGAGAAGATTCTCGGTTTTCCGGCATCAACGACGCAACACTCTCCATGCCAAGAGCATTTCCTCGCTGCTCGGACAACGAGGGAATGGTCATAAAGCGAGAGAGAGAGAGAGAGAGAGAGAGAGAGAGAGACAGATGGAGGTAGAAAAAGCAAAAAGAGACAAAGATCACTCTCTCTCTCTCTCTCGCATATAATTATACTGCATCTTCGCGGTCTGATGATTGCGCGAGCGGTAAGAAAGAAAAAAAAAAATCTTCCACCGCGCAATCCTTACCCATACCTTGCTCGATGCTCGGATACTTTTTTTTTCCATTTCTTCGGAATTATTCAAGTTTTGGAAAAAAAAAAGCGGCAAAACGCACAAAGTTCAAAGAAAAATTATTAAATTTTCGCTCTAATTCGAAATACACGAGGGTTTGTCAAAGTTTTTGAAAAATAAAATAAAAAAGAAACGTGTGAAAAATTGGTTTCGTGGCATCGAACGTTAGGAGCTCAAGGTGTACGATAAGACGCGCGAGGCTCGAGCGTCGCGGCTGCTCACAGACAATCGTACGGGCATGTGGATGTTAGCATCGCTCCGAACTCTAAATACACGCACAAAGACCATCTCTTCTTATCTTGAACGCGCGTTTTTAACTCCCGACTGGCCGCTGGGGAACAGACAGAAATTATGCGCTTCAAAGCGACCAGCTGATCGGCGTTGTCCCGCTGTCGATCGGCCTCTTCGAAACGGTTATAATTCTCTCGACCGATTTTTCAACACGCTTTGTTCAATAAAGCATTGTTTAACATCGTGATTTTTCGACACGAAGTGTCGTTAAAATTTGTTGCAGACTCGTGGAGGTAAAAAGCTTTTTTGATACAGTAAGTATTGCGATCGGTATGGCGATGTGTATTACGATCGGGTAGCCGATCAATTACCTGCTGCTTTACGCCTATAAATGCCGAAGCTTAGCTTACGCACCCCATTAAGGCGGGCAACCACTTTAGAAGACCGAAAATTAGATGATTTTTTGGATGTTTTTGTTTTATTGTGAAAAAAAAAAAACGGAAATTTCCGCAACTCTGACAACAATTTATTCATATTTTCATACATCTCTGGTAATTTTTTCAAATTATTTCATGCATTAATTAAGGTGTAATCCACTGTGTCCCTTGGCGTGTCCTCATCGTCGTTGTCGATTTGCGGGAATTGTGCAGCTCGCAATTCGCACCTGTAACCGTCCAACAAATTTTTATACATTCTTGAGATATTTTTTAAGAACATGAACATAAATTTTGAAAACAAAATCGAGAATTGAATGTTGGAACGTGTTTGAAAAAAAAATGATCGATTTTTAGCATTTTTTTCCCGGCATTTTGCAATAATAAATATGTTTTAAACAATCTAATCTCTCCAACTTTAGGTTCATGTTTTAATAAATTATATTATGTAAACGTGTTCCAAATTTGAAGATGATCCATCAATTAGTTTTTGAGCTATGATTCCCGCAAATTCAAAAATATCTATTATAGCTCTACACACTGCCAAAAAAAAAATATTTAATTTAAAGAGGATTTAAATCCAATAGGTTTTTTCCTTGTCTCGCGGCCTACTACGATCCTACTTGTTTCAATTTTTTTAAATTTGTTCAAGCTAGTCTTTTTAAATATTAAATCTATTCAAATTAAATAATTAAAGATAAGATTCAAATTAAATAAATAAAGATAAAAGACAATATATCGCACGAATACGAAAAAGGAATCTGCGTTCATGACATAAAATTGCGGTGAAAAAAAATGTTAAATTATTTTTCTTTTTTTTTTCACTAACAAGGCTGTTATTTGGAAAAAAAGAAAGGTATCGTCGTGCCTTTTATTAACAGGCACGACTATTTATGTGTAGAAAGACTAACCCTTTTCCTCACCTGCAGAATGTCACAACAGTCTTCTAATGAAAGCAAAGCCATGAGATTTTTGATAGACCGAATCGTGTACCATTTTTCCGTCTGTCCCTTTTGTCTTGTACTACCAGATGAAACCAAATCACAGATTTATTAGGAATAAATCAAATATTAAGTTATTAGAGAATATTAAATAGATCTTGATTTGAATAAATAAATATATTTAAAATAAATAATTTTAATAATGGAATGCAATCGAGAAAATTTAATTTCACGAAAAATCTAGTTGATTCAAATTTTTTTAATTAAATAGGCGCATCTAGTTAATATCAAAAGAATTTTTCTGTCAGTGTGGCGAAAGGTAAAAAACGCGCGGATATAAAAAGTTCGGGGACAAAATTTCACCATCGGCGTCACTTCGATAATGAGTGACCGCGCAATATAGTGATAGCCAGAACTCCAAGTGAAAGTGGCCGCGAAACTTCGATTGAGCCTAAATACGTAAAAATTGAAAAGAAGCAATAAAAGGACTGATTCGTCTATAAAAATAATCCTGAAAACGTTTTTCGTATCGTCATTGCTGTCACATCGGAAACGGAAGCAGGAAAATCGTAAGTGTTTGAAAAACAAATAAAATCATTCACAGATGTAATACAATGAGCATTGGTACTCTTTAAATGTTCAATTATTCTGTACTATACATAGACAATGCACCTTATAAAATTATAACCAATGTTTTTCATATATACGTGGTTTGAAGCTTGGTAAAAACATGTCCATAACTTTTAATTTCCATACACTCTTCATACTTTTCATTATTCCCCTATTTATATCGTATGCATTCGATTAATATCAAAAGCAAAATAAGATTACGTCCCTGCCTTAAAGAAGGCTCTCAACCGCACATAAACTTTATCGTTAGCAAAAAATAGTTTTTCAAATCGTACCAATGATATATAAAACGATGTAAATGTATAAAATTATATACAACGATCAGGCAACATTGAAAGCACCATTTCAAATTGATACAAAATTCAAACACGACTTTTTGTCATCAAATCTTCAAATTCCATTTCCGCTGAATCAAATTTTACGCGGGGGGGGGGGGCAGCCTAAATTTCCTCAAAGGAAAAAAGAAAGAGGAAATCATACAGCTGGAGATGGCAATTCCGAATAATTCCTAATAGAAACCGCGAGACCGCGATGCGAGCTGGCAATGACGAAAGGCAAACAAGAACGAAAGCGAGATAAGACGACCATACTTTTCAAG
>OZ010723.1:7298702-7333702 GCA_963932345.1 Ophion ventricosus
TCTCTCTCTCTCTTTCTCTCTTTCTCTCTCTCTCTCTCTCTCTCTCTCTCTCTCTCTCTCTCTCTCTCTCTCTCTCTCTCTCTTTCTCTCTATTCGTGATTGTGATGTATTATATACACTACCGCTCAAAAGTTTGGATACACCCGTCGATATTTCTTGGTGCACTAAAAGGTAGATACCTCCGTAAAAAAAAAGATATCCAAATTTAATGAACGGCGCTTTGAAGGGAACAAATTCAGCTTTGCTTTGCTTTTTTGAAATATTTTTCATGATTTTTTTTTTCGGCTATTTTTTGACTACCGAGAATTGGGCGCATAACTTGTAGAATTTTTTTTTAAATTATTTTTATCCATGATAAACTTATAAGATATATTAGAAGCTCCATTTTCATTTCTTAGAAAATTTCGCACGATTCTTTTTCGCAAAGTTATTTTTTTTTGCTGAAAAAGACCAATTTTGGAAAATGCAACGTAACTCAAGAACTATAGGGTTTAAGAGGAAATGTCAAGAATATAAAAAGTTGCGTAAGTTTATACTGGATTGCCTGGAATTTTTTCAAAATTTTCCTTTGAGGTTTTTTTTTTACCAAAGTCGCTTAAACTTCCGATGAGTAGGATGGCTTAACTCGAAAAGTGTGCATTTAGGACAAAATATCAGGAAAAAAAAACTTTTTTATTTTTCGATTTTAAATTCCTTTGAATTTTTTCAGAATTTCTTTTTTGCCATGTTTTTCGATATTTTTTTGGCTGAACTCGGAGAATCGTTCAAACAATTGATTCTCAGAGTTTCGTACAAAAAACTTCACAGAGAAGTGAATTATCTCAACAGCTCCACATTCTTGAAAGTTCGCAGGTAGAGTACACCAATGAGGGAATGGACGAGGACCAGTGAATGGACGGGAACTCATTTATATTAAAAATAAATAATAAATATAAATTGTCGATAAAAATTCGAATCACTATAATTTAGCAAAAAAATCACAAGTGTCGTCAAAACCAATTTTTTAGTTTAATATGGAATTTTGACGGCGCTCGGAATTTTTCTAGTTTGTGGTACTTGCTCACCGCGCAACTTAGTCACGATACGGCTGTGCACTGTAGGTGTTACGTAGGCTAAATGCGAAAACAAAAATTTTTGTGAATTATAAGGGTAAGTATTACTTTTATTATTTGAGATAGAATCAATTCTTGATTATTTGCAAAAGTTTAAAATAAATACCTAATAATAGGTCAGAACGAGACATGGTTATTCATTGGTACTGTATTTAACATAAAAACATATAATGAAAATTAAAAAATTAATTCAACGAGTAAAACCGAATAAATTTATTATGGCATTTTGGCGCAGAGGAGAAACAAAATTGTTGAAACGCAGCAACAATTGTTTCGTTTTGAAAGTCGCGCTTCAATTTTTCATTTGGTAATGCCATTCCTTCGGGAAGGATTTACGAACGAAGTTGAATGTTATTCACGGACGCCCCAGTACAATCAGGTATGAAATAACAGTGGGCAAAAATAGAGGCACGATTCTTCTTGTTCCATTTCCGCGTCGTCATATCACCGCCATGTGACTGTGAGAGCTCGGCAAGGTAGATTGCTCGCGAGATAAGGCGAATTGAAACCCGAGAAGGTGGTTGAGAAGAAGAAAGCTTCCTGGGGCCCAGGACACTCGCCCTCCAAGCGGTCGAGGGTGTTGCTAGGCTACTATTACACTAGCCCCTAGCACTTCTCCTCTATATCTGTCTATCCATCTCGCTGTCTTTCCTAGTTGCACAGTAGAATAGATATCTCAAGGGAAAAGTTTCCTATTTTGATACGAAGTTTATTTTTACGAACTATATGGTCACGTCTCTACCGCTCATCTCTCGTTTTCCCGTTTCTTTTGGCCCCTCTAAAGCCCATCGAGGAACAAACACGAATTCGCGAACTTTAACGAGAATGTAATTGGCTATGAAGAGGAAGGTCAAAATATGAAAATTCCTTTATTGTGTAGTCATAATTTACGATACAGGTTTTTTACTGGATTTTTTGTCGAAAGCTCAAAAGTAGAGGAAGGTGAGGTGTGCCACTTTTTTTCAATCGAATTTTTACTCTTACTAAAGTAGTCTGATTAGAAAAAAAAACGGTCATAACCGATTTTATAGACCTTTGGGCGTACAACAAAGCTACCATATCTTTTGCAAAAAGATTAACAAATCGTAAAATAATTTAAAAAAAAATTTGCGAATTGGCTCACTGTGCCCCACGGGTGGGGTACAAAGTGTCAGATAGGTGGGTACAGTGTGTCAAGTGCTGCGAAACGTAGGATACAACGAGCCGGTTGAAATTCTTATTCTTTTCTAACATAGATAACAGATTGTCATACGTACCGATAATTTCACAACGGGTATTATTTGCCAATAACATTGGGAGTGGACTCATCGTGCTCAACAACTCTATGACGCATTGTGCTCCACACAATTGGCCCACAATATTTGACGTTTTCCCGGCAAGCGAGATTTTTATTTTTCGAGGCTCACATTAATTTTGTACTTTTAATAATTCTTCGTGAGCTGATATTGATTTTCTTTTAGGCCAGCCGTAATATAAATCACGGACCGATACAAAAAATTTCGGATTTTACAAGCTACAAAACTCCGAGAAATCGCATGTGGTTGACAGTTGCCCGTGACACATTGCGCTTCTTCGGAGCGTCGTCACTTCTTTGTTTCCTCATTGGGAGTCGACTCATTTTGCCCAATCGGTGACAAATTGTACCCCACTAGTAAAATATTTGATTATTGATGAAAATAACTATTAATTAAACTACGAATGGAAAAACAGAAGTCACTGAGTGCATCATAAATAATAAAAGTATCGATTAGGACCAAAAACCGGAACCGCTACAGAAAGTGTCCTTAATGCCACCCTCACAATCTTCAAGTTTCCACCTTATGGTGGGCGACTGTGTTCTGGTGAGATACGAAGGTTAGTTTTACCCGGGATGAATCATTGAGATAAAAAATAACGAAGAAGTACTTATCTCTGCGATGAAGGAGTCTGCCTTAAACTGGAAATGGCCAGCTAAGTCTGACGAAATTTTTTATTCGAAGCATGAAATCGTCCAGAAAATCAACCAGCCTACTCGAATTGGCCGACGGGAAGTTTTCAAAGTTCAAGTACTAATCCTGTTTACAAACATGTTTTGAATTCACTTGAGTAATTAATTTATGTTCAAAAGTTTCTTATCATTCTATCAAAATTTGTCTATCCTTCCTATTAACCAATTATGTTTTTTTTAATCCTAATATTTTAAAAGTATTGCTGTAATTTGTAAAATTTTAATACAAATTTGAAATAAAACCTTATGTAAATGTTTTAAAAACTGTGTCTTAAGTCTCTATTAAAATACTTCTATGTAACATTCGGACAAATTGATTCTTTCCCTAGTGTTTCTAAGCAAAAACAGTACTGTTCCAAAGTTGTCCTAATTCATGGGGTAAGATTGGGACAAAGATGACGAATTTTGATAAGGGTGTCATTGATTGTAGAGTAAAATCATGCCCATGTTTTGAAAGAAGAAGGTTAACTTCATATAACACCATAGTCTCAGTTACCTAGCTTAATATACATTGACAGGAGTAATAAAAAAGTTGAAAAAGTGTCCCAAAGTTACCCCAAAGTGTCTCAAAGGTTTACGGTGTATATATTGTATATATATATATATATATATATATATATATATATATGAGGCCAAGAGGGCCAGCTTATTGATATCCCATTACCTCAAACGTGTTCCTTTTTTTCCCGTTACATTAGTGTCCAAAGCAATCGTTACCTAACTGACGAACATTCGATTGTCGAATATTTCCGGCCAAGCCTGAAATGTTCATGTTTTCCTGGTTTCGGCATTTTTGCAATATCGTCTTGGCGAGATAGCGAAGTGTTATGGATAAATCCTCTCTTTTCTGTATTTATATGTTCTATATATATGGGCATTATATATATATATATATATTTTTTTTTTCATAAAGGATGGGGTACACAGGCAATATACTTTGGGATATTGGTGCGATCGAGTGATTGATGGTCCGAGATATTCAATATCTGCGAAACTTGTTCGGTTGCTTGGCTATGCCTTGGTTGTCCTCTCTTTTGGGTTTCGTGTTTGAGATCGAAGCAGACGGGCCAACAGACAGTTTTACCTTCGAGAACGAAGACCCTGGCCATCCTGCTTTTTCCCTCTCTCTTTCTTGGCCTCACGTCTGTCTTGATCTCTAGCACTCTTTTGGAATCCACCCCCCTGTTGCTCTATATCTGTCTATCTCTCTTGTCATCCTCTTACTCCTTCACCTCTCTTCCGCTCTCTCTCTCTCTCTCTCTCTCTCTCTCTCTCCTACTCTCTTGGAGATTTCCACCCTTATTTCTTTCGCAACTGCCATACTGCACCCTTATAGCTTCTTATATACATACAAATGTCAACTATATCGAATTTTACGTGAATCGCTCGCTCACTGGCTTTACCCAAAGAGCTTCGATAAAATGTGCTCTGCGTGAAACTTCCTCCTGGCGATATTATTCTACATATATGTGATTCAAGTTGGGTACAGCAGCGTGCCTGGGTTTCTTTTCCTCCCCTTTGCTACCCCCGTCCTGTCTCTCTCTCTCTCGCTCTCTCTCTCTCTCTCTCTCTCTCTCTCTCTCTCTCTCTCTCTCTCTCTCTCTCTCTCTCTCTCTCTCTCTCTCTCTCTCTCTCTCTCACTGTTTGCGTCTCTCTTTTTGTCCCTTTACTTTCTCCATCTCACTCCTTTCTCTGCTCCTCACTTTCTTACCACCCTCGATCGTCTCTTTCCCTCTTTCTATTGTCTCTCATCTCGCTCTTCCATACTTTGGCTCTCTATGTTTCTCCCTTTTGTTTCTTCTCCCCTCTCTCGCTCTTCCCGTGTGGAAATGTTTTCCGGGGTGTCTAAAGGGCCCAACTAAGTATCCCCGATTATATCCGGGGCCCGTTTAGGATTCCAACAAGGACCTTTATAGGAATGTCCCGCTTGTGAAATTGGGCCCTTCAGAGGACATATATTCGGGACCCTACTAGGATTCCCTGTTACCGCCTGGATTATCCAATCCCGTTCCTACAATACGCCTGCATATAGCCCTTTTAGGTCCCCGCGTGCGCCCCGATTCTTCCCTATGATTTCCCCGTAATAAAATAGACGCATATTTCTGAAAAGATATATATTTCTTTATTTATACATTTATGTATCTATATATTGCCAGACCCTTTATCGTTAATGTGAACAATATATTATTTTTTATATATTTTAACTTTTTGTATATTAAATATTTGACCTAAATTATTTTAACGGTTAAAAATACTTTTTAAGGTCAGTCTTTTGATTTGTCGATGTCGATCATCATCACAATTTTTTCCTTAACGAGTTAGTACTATGTCAGAGGCCTGCGTGCGATGCGATTTCCATCCCAATCTTTAGCATCGCACAAACACCTTGAAAGAGCACTGTAGTACAACGTTTCGGTGACAGTTTCCGTGTTGTGGTGCATGCGTCTTACGAATTCTGAAATTAATAATGTACGTAAGTAACCACTACAGCTAATAAAATCTTGAACCTCAAAAATAAAAAGACAATGAGATCAAATACATACCAAAAATGTCTTCGTATAATTGTGACCCTTTAAGTACAATTTTAGATCCTTTTTGTTTCGATTGTCTGACCGCAGTGCATCTCATGGCTAACTCTCTATCGAAAAAGATTTTCAATATCGTGTTGACTGTCTTTTTCATGGTAGATTCGATCATACAGTCTAGAGTTGCTTTCTATAAAAAGGAAAAAGTCGATGTTTAATTTCTAATATCGCCGAGAGGGAGCAAAATGTGCTGTTTTAAATATTGTACTAGAAAAACAATTTGAGACTTTTTGACAAATCAATTTGAGAATTTGAGTTTCATCGCAACTTCCGTTCTAAGAACGTTTTATCTCAAGTTGTACCCGAAGATCGTGACATCTTGTAGGACATTTTGAAATAACACCTTCCGTCTCAATTTCAGATAGCACGTGTCCTATACTCCCATCCATATAAAATAAATAATAATACTATTTCTTGGTATAAAAATCTTACGAAGTCTTCGTGAAATTCTGGTTCTGTTTTCAAACGTGAATCAAATGACTCGAAGTCTGCAGCTGTGAGGAGTTTCGTAAATCCGTATTTTTCAGTGAAAACGTTGGGCGTTACAACGCGTTCAATTTTGTCCTTCATACATCGTTCCAATGTGTGCCGTAGATCCTGAATTTCGTGTTTGAGAGCCTGAATTTCTATCATCGTTTTTTTCGTCGCGTGGTATGTCAATTTCGCGATGTCTTCTGCAAATATAAATAAAACATTCAAATTACTAAACGTAAAAAGGCGATCAAATTAAATAGCAAGTACTAGAAATATCGTGAGATTTACATTTTCAAAAAGTCTTAGAAACCATTGTGTTTACATACCTTTCGACAGTTCGACGTCGTCGTCGTTAACGATATTTGTGCTTGACAGCTGACCCTTATGCTTTGGATGGTCGCTTTTGACATTAGGAACGTGACGGTCCAGTGACTTGGATATTATAGTTGATCGGTCAAATTTTTCCTTATTTGACTGATTGTCACCGAACAGTGACGGAGATCTTATTGGTGTTGCTTGGATCACTTGGCCTTGCGATGGAGGTCGAGTCAATTTGGCTCGCTGTGATTCTTTTGATCGTTGTGGCCTAACACTTTCATCTTTTTTTGTGCGTGGTGTTTTCTCATTTTTTCCCGCATATCTGCTTTTGTTTTTTCGCGGCTCACCGGGGTAAATCTCTGAATCACTGCTAGCGGTATCGTCGTCATTTGCTGAAAAGTTCGAAATGCAATGGAAGTAATTAAAAACATAGCTAATTGTGTAACACAAAACCAAAATACGGGGTACATAAAATGTTTTATCATACAGGGTGTCCCAGAACTCAACGTCAAGCCGAGTGAATTTTAATGCTGAGCACGACATTTTTAATACGCATAGTGGACTGTGTACATACAAATAGTGGATGTTCATGATTCCAGTTTCTCTTTGCAATTTTCTATTCTCTACAATTTTCTATTATCGAGCAGATTGTAATAGACTAATAAAATTAATCGTTACTCACAGTTTTCGCGGTCCTCTTCTGAAGTCGCCAGCTCTGCATCAGGCAACGATTTGACCTCGTCGAGCATTTCTAAAACGTTCTTCTTTGAAGTGACGTTCTTGAAATATTGCACAGTTTGTGCAGCTTTCCATTCATCATCATTCTCGGTGTCTGTTGTGAAGGCAAATTTTTTTTCCCCCAATTGTTCGACTCTCTTTTCTGCATCGGCGTGATTCTCTATAATATAGACGATATGACGAAATAAATAAGATAAACATGCATTGAATGATTTCCAATAACAAATGAAGGTAGAAAGCATGAAAAGAAGGGCAAACAAAATAAACATGTCATACTCGCACGCCCAATATAATTAACTTGAAATTGTGGCCAAGACGACGGGGCCGGAGACAACTTCTTAATTAATGCTCTAATTAATTGTTTATCTTCTTCCTTATATGGGCCGTCCATATAATGTGCCATCATGCATCCCAAATTCTTATCGAAATCAACCCATGCACTCGGGACGAAATCAATTGATCGGCTACCATCCCCAGTCACATCATCGATAAAGTGTATTATCTGGTACGGATATGCTTCCGCCACTGAAAATATTCCCACACATTAAACTTTAGTGCATTGCGCATATAACATAAAATAATAGGCATTCTGGAAATTAGTTCTTCACGCAGTTTTTCACACAGGGCGACAAAAGTAAGGTTATGTTCTTTAAGAATTATATGCCCCGTCATCAGATGAATTCAATACCTTACTTTTGTACTAACAAATAGTTTGAGAGTAGCGGCGAAAGGTACTTACTTTTTTTTGTGCACGTGAACCTTGCCAAAATTACTTTTACGATAAATCGAGAGTGTTGCACCGGCAAACACAACACGAACACTTTGTAGCACAAACGCGCCGCAACTTGTCGGTGACGCTGTAAATACCTGAGCGTCTGACCCAAGTTTACACGGGAATCTGTTTTGACGGACAATGCGATTTATGTAGGCGATGTATATTTTTCAGTGACGAATTATACGAGATTCGTAACAATGAAATGTATATTACAGTCTTTCTGGGTTTTTCGTTTGCTGCGTTGCGCGTAGACGGTAATTCGGCGAGGGTTACTCTGTGTCTCTCTCTTTTCACCGCGATCACGAGGGAAGGGAAAATGGCGGAGGATACGCGCCACGCGCGCCCTCGCTCCTTTGTGGCAAGGAATAACCAAGAACGTGCCTGCAAAATACCTCTAATTCACACAATGATGCCATTTAATACTAGGTAGAAATTTATACGATTACAATGTTGCAATTTAACGCTCGAGTGTTAAAATTTGAAAATAATGAAAAAAGATAGAGTCGCCAAAGAGAACTGATAAAAGCGGTGATGAAATCGTTCTGTAGGTAATCTTGCGATTTCTAGGCTAGGCTATCTTGCGATTTCCTGTTAGGGATTCCACTTTAAATCCTCAACGTGACCCGTCTATTCTTTGGGTTTCCCGGACTATTTTTCACACGGGACCTGACCGGGCTCTTCATTGGAACCCGGTTATAAGTGGCGCCAGTATTTCAAATTCTTGCCACCGCATCGCCGCTACAGCGCCTTGATAGTACCCGACCGGGCCCTCCATTGGCGCCCCCATCGAGCCCTCGTTACAAGTAACAGGGGCTCCAGTCAAGGGCCCGGTTGGGTCCTATCAAGGCGTTGTGGTGGCGATGCGGTGGCAAGAACTTGAAATACTGGCGCCACTTATAGTGGACGCCTTTTCAGGACCTTTCGTGGCAGTATCTTGGAAATCCCTGGTAGGGATTCCACTTTGAAGCCTAAACGGGACCCGTATATTCTCCGGGTTTCCCTGACTATTTTCCACACGGGAATTGTCGGTTCTTTCTTGTCTTTTAGTGCTTTCTGTCTCTGTCCACCATTATTTCTTTCCATTTCTCGCTCCCTCTCTCTCGCTCTATTCTCCCTCCTCTTTTTAACCGTATGCATTTCAACATCCGTTGACGCAAATGTCACGAATAGAATTCAACGGCACATTTCTCTTCATTACACTCTTCGCACCGGGAGGGACAACAACCAAAAAAAAGAAAAGGTTCCTGTTGCCCACTTACATGAGCGGGTGATGGACGTTTCTTCATATATATGTGTGTGTGTGTATATATATATATATATATATATATATATATATATATATACACACATGGTGTCCCAAAAGTCATGCAATATGTTTTTTTGTCGCGCTCCGACCGGTCGCAGCACGTTCGGGTCGTTAGTTATGTGGGGGGACTCTCAGCTTTGCAGCGCACCCTAGGCCAACCGGCTCCAAGCATAGGTGACGTCAGGATCGCTGATTTAGTGCACCCCTGTTTCGAAACCACGTCATGGCGGATTCTTCCCAACAACGTTGGGCGGTCAATTCGTTGGGCTGCGAAGCTTTGTCGCACCCGGCATATTTACCAAACTTTGCTCCATCGGATTTCCACTTGTTCCGATCGCTCCAACATCATTTGGCTGATAGCCACTTTAAAACGTTCAATGCAGACAAGAATTCCATTACCGACTTTATCGACTCAAAACCACCATCTTCTTACACCTAAGGAATTCGCAATCGGCCTGACAGGCGAGAGAAATGTGGGGAAGCAAACGGAGATTACTTTCTCGATTAAAATGTACCTTAGTTTTAAGTAAATAAATCATTATTTTTATGAAAAAGGCCATGAACTTATTTGTACACCTAATATATGAAAAATTTGAATAAAAATTCTATGTATGTATATTTATTTATTTATCAAAGATGTACATATATGTGTATCATCTTTAAAAAATACTTTGAGAAATTTCGTGTGGGAATAAGTATATAAATATTCTTAATAGAGTTGGCTCATACTCAGATATGGTTCGTGCATAAAGGAAAGGGGTTTCGTATCGCGAATTTACTTAGGATTATGATGGGATGAGAGGACATTACATTGCTTTTAGTGCAAGTATGCAGAGTTTTGCACGAGAGCGGAAGAGACAGAGAGTACAATAACTTTAGTCGCTGAATTGTACAAGTCCGAGAGAACAGGCATGACCACAAGTTTAGTAATGGCTCGGGATGTCCACTTCGACTACCACCGATCGTCCAGTGACCACCCCTCAGCTGTAATTACTGCCCACAGAATTACGCACACATATATAGTAGCTTTTACTCGCAACTTCTCTAATGCACACGTCGAAAGATTCGTTCACTCGTATCTCGGGAATGGATTTTAGGACAAGTTCCTCATATATTGAAGAAAAAAAAACGATGTCTGGATACTTGAGAAAAAAAACCTGTCCCCTATATAATTAAATAAATAGGGCAGAGAGGGGCATGTTGAGCAGTCGGGTAAGTTGAGCAATCTAAATATCTGGAAAACTAAGCACCGCACGCGGGTGGATCAAATGGCCGACAGATAGGTATGGGGGAGGGAAACACATTAGGTCATGGCCCGTTGCTATGCGGCGCATTTGACGGTAACACGGGATGTTTCATTATTTTTGCACCCAAAAGTAAAAAAAATGTGATTGAAAGATTTTGTTCTACCATTGTATGAGAAAAAATATTTCAAAGTTCATTGCAATTAATGTTAATGTTTTAAAACCTAACTAATTAACAAGCAACTGTTGGTTTATTACTGCATTGTACCAAATCATGTTGCATACGTCTGATTTTTTTAATGCAATTCTTACTTTGCCCAACTTACCTTATACTCATGCTCAACTTACTCCACTATCGGGCGAGGTGAGCAAATATGGCACTAGTCATTTGAGAGCGATTATCTGGGGAAACAACAAGGATAACAGGAATTTCGTCTACAAACTTTTTTTTCCCAGATAATGTTTCTATTGACCAAAGTAGTTTTCATTTTTATACGGCAGACTGTTAAGGAATTACAGGGCGATAATTCCAAACTTGCTCAACACGCCCCTCCCTACCCTACGAACAATTGTATGAGCGAACAAAACTGCAATCTTATAATATCAGAGCGAAAACGTAAATTTTATTATATCAGCAAAGTATATATAATTATGTGTATCAAGACTGGTAAGAGGACGATCAAGGTTCGGCTCCGACGGTACTTCGAGTTAAGGCCTTAGGCCACTCTAGGATTTTCCTAAAATCGATTTTTTTTTTTGTTAAAAATGTACCTTATTACCTATAAAATTATATTCCCAAAGATTATGGGTGTGAAAAATCTCTAAGGACTCGATTTTCGAATTCTAGCGCAAGACCCTCTTGATTCATGTCGTGACTTTCTACTAACTTTAAACGCGTTTATCTCAAAAATATATTTTTCAAGTCGGCCGGACTCACAACTCAAACAAATTTCAACCGATTCACTTGAAATTTTAACTGTACATTTAGAATTACATTTTCTGAGGCACTACGTAGGATTTTTTGAATTATATTGCATAGTTCCTTGTTTATAAACAATTATCTGACGATTTTCTCATAGCATTTTATACTTTTTGTTTCAGAAATGCGCCATTTTGAAAAAAAAACATTTAAAAAATCCTACGTACTTCTAGAGCTATTCTTATATACAGGGTGGACCACGCAACGTGTGCACCTCTTTTACGACCAAAATATGCGTTGCACAAAAAAATGTTTTATACAAAAGTTACATGGTTTATAAGGCTACACTATGTGGTGCATTTATTTTTTTTTATAGGTGGAGGCGCTTCGAAGATTTGAAGGTCAACTTTATTTTTTCAAATGGAATGCTATATTTTTTATAGCGTAATATGATAGAGTATCGAATTCTGAGTAAAAAAGTATAGACCTTTATTAGCCCTAGAGTTAATAGCTAACGAGTAATTTCACTTTATTACTTTAAAATTTTCTTCACGTAATATCAAGTTGGAGATTCAAATCTACTACAAATTTCTGAATGGCAGTGTTTACATCGCAGTGTTTATCAATATGAACACATTTACCACATCACACACACTTATCATGATTCACAATCTTCTCAATGATTGTAATCCAGTATTGAAGTATCCTTCGGTGATTGTGCGTGATTATTATCAGAAAGATAAAAGTGAAAATGAATGAATGAATGAATGAATGAAGGAGGTAAATTTTGTGTAAAATTTCATTTTTTATTTTTTAAATGTCCAATTTTTTAAATATTCATCTTTTCAAATGTTTCTTAGGTATGAGTTCAACATTTCGATGTTAAAATACTTAAAATTCTTGGCTCATATTTTTTCAGATCAACATTGAAGTCGTTGAAATTCCCACAACGTAAAAACCCGTAAGGATATGCGTTGGGAACTCAGGAAATGAATAAAAACCTATAATTATGTATTTGTACAGGATGCCAAGGCCATTTGAAAAGTGACAGGCGCTATTTCGATGCTTGCAACGTTGCTACAACAATCTTCTTTCACGATGAACGTCCTTCAAATCACGTTCTCCAATCTACTTACACTCTCTTTTTTTCCAACGTTTACTTTTTCCATTCTGTCGCTATATAAATTTTTTTCTCTTTTCCCTCCACTTTACTCTCTCTCCTCTCTCTCTCTCTCTCTCTCTCTCTCTCTCTCTCTCTCTCTCTCTCTCTTTCGCTCTTTCCTCGTCAGTCTCCGTTCCCCTTGGGACGTCTATAAACAGGCATTTCTTCGATAACAAATTGTCATCTCTCGGATTGTTTTACTCGGTGGAATGGAGGACGAAGAAAATATACATTCGAGTTCGTATATACAATATCTCGAGTGAGATATCAAACAGAAGGGAGTCCCGCCTTGGCCTCGTTCGCGCAACCCTCGTGTGCGCCAGTATACGTATAAAAGAGGAAACTCGAGACGGCGCAGATTTCAAGATGGTGTCTCAACCTCTCGTCACCACCACTTTACCGCCTATATACAACAATGTGTATATATATGTATATATAAATATACACGTCAGACTTTTCCTCCCTCAACCCTCCAATATTCAGCCTACCCTCTATGTCTGTTCACACGCTTTGTGCTACTTTTCTTCTTCTCTAACTTTCTTCTACTCTTCGGCTTCTTCATCTCTCTCTTCTCTTTTACTCCCCTCGACATTCTTCAGATCCGTTTGTTGACGCGTTTCAACTATATTTCTTTCCTAAACGGCACGTATAAAGCGTGTTCTCAGGAGCGGCAAGCTTCAAAATTCGATGAAGGTGATACGGTGTATAGAGGTGCGGGGAAACGGCAGAGGAGAGAGAGAGAGAGAGAGAGAGAGAGAGAGAGAGAGAGAGAGAGAGAGCGAGAGATGGCGACGTTTTGAGAGAATCCATTCGAACTGCACAATTTCCGTTCCATCGTGAGTACCCGTGCAAAAATGAAAAAGGATTTAACCCTTCATAACTTAACAACGTTATGAAGGGTTGAATTAAGGATTCTCACATTATCGAACATAACCCGATACGATTCTTGATGGATCACATTCTGTACGTTGAATTTTCTCAACAAAATATGCAGATCTATAAAATGAGTGGATCTTAAAACAGCATAAACTCAATATTACAAAAGTTTGAATCGCTTGAAAAAGTATATCTCAAAAGTCGCATCACTGAAAATCCACTGTAATTATGGTTCGTTATTTATTTTACTGACCTCTGACATAATAACACTACACACGTACACGTTCTCGAAGCGCACAGATTATGTTTCAACAAGCCGAGTTTCCTTTTCTCCTGACTTTTTTCACATATTCTCGATTCGAACGTGGTATGTTGACAGTTGTCAAACGACGTTCATCGGGGAACAGTACAAAATCCAATTAGCACACGGGATCACGAATATTCAAACGACGTTAATCGGAAAATAGCGCGGAATTCACTTGGAATCTAATCTGGATTCCTTACGTGGGACGTCCCTATCAAATCCCTATAGGGATGTGGTAGGATCCAGGGACTAGCCGACAAATTTCTGCACAGATACGAGAGCGCGAGCAATTTTGACAATACGGTGAAAAAAAAACAACCAAATGACAGCACTAATCTTGTCAGGCTTCGACTTCATACATTTTTTCAGTGAAAACATCGAATGACGAATAGAAAATTAGTCGTCCTTTTTTTCGAATCCTTTTTACGGCTTCCTCGTCGCATACACTTTATTTCCATGGGGAATTCCTTAACGCTTGTATTGATTCTCGTTCGGTTGTGAGCTATATCCTCGTTTTCTCTTAATGCCTCTTATTGACGACGTATCCTTCGAAAACGTCGATGTGTTTCCGACTATTACGATACACTTACGGCCACACAAAAACACACACACGCATATATGTTCAAAGCAGTACAGTAGCAACTGGCTATCCATATACTCTTGAGGATATTTTTCTTCAACACACATATTATTATATTCACATATATATGTATATACGAAAATATATATATATATAATGCGGGTGCTTGTATATAAAAAGTCATAACGATTGCCGGAGCTGCTGTAGAGCTTGGAAAATTTACCGTCGTTTTATGGGAATTTTTATCGTTTCGTAGACTATGTGCTGGACCCAAGTATCGAGATGAGAGTCATGTGTATATGGGAGTAATAGGGAGAGGAAGAGAGAAAAATGGAGAAAGATGGAAGGAAGAAAAATCCCTATAGCCCGAGACGCATCCACAAAACGGTACGAGGCCATTTCCGTTTTCCTCTGCACACACCCACACACACACACACACATAAGACACACAGGCACACGCACCCACGCACGTGTAGTCATCGATGTGATCGACCTTTATCCCTTCGTTCCTCTTTTCGTTTTCCCGCGCGGATATATTCCTTCGTATCCCATATTCCCTATACTTCGTATATACGAGTGTTCGTTAATATATATATATATATGGGGCATTCCACGTCAAATCGACCACTTTCCGGCCCGACCCCTTTCGTTTTGGCTGAAACTTTAATATGTCATTGTTTTCATCTTAAAACGCTTGTGTGATTTATTTCATATTTTTTTTACATAATCACAAATATGTAGGGAATTTTTGAAAAAAATCACCTTTTTTTTAAATGCTCATAACTTTTTGAAAAATGGACCGATTAAGACCTTTTTTTTTAAATTCTTTGTTTAAAAATGTTCTTTATGAAAAAAGAAAAATTTGAAGAATATTCAGTCATCTTCGACATGATTTTTTAGTTTTATATAAAAAAATGCGATTTTTTCAAGAATCCCACTTTTGATTTTTTATTTTTCCTTCGTAAAAAAATATTACAAATTTAGCAATTTTTGTCGCCAGGCCCATCGTCTTTCTATATTTTTTTCAAAATTGATAAATTTTTATTTTTTCCAAATATAGCTGTTGTCTATGATAAAATAATTTTAAATGGTTAATTCTATCATACTCAATACTTTGTATATAATATTAACCCCCTGAAAAAGTTTTCCAATTATGTTAAATTATTTTTAAAGGATTATTTAATGGGAAATGAAGTAAATAGGTATTTAATGAATTGTTTAATAGTAATTAATGATAAATTTATTCATCTCTGTGACATTTGAATAAATTACATAATTTGTGATCTCTTGAATTAGACAAATTTTTAACAATAAGACCACCATTTGTGTCAGGTATCACACAGTGCAACTGCTGAGTTCCTGAAATGGTTTTTGTTTTCGAAAATCGATCACGGAGAGCGGTCACAGCATTATTTTAGTCTTCCGACAATGAAAACAGTGCATATCAAACAAAAACGATTCAACTGGAACGTTTTTTCAACATTGACAGATGCTTGTCGTTTAATATTTTTGCGGCAAAACGAAATGAAATAGTACACTGCATTTTTTTGGAAAACAATAGAACTCATTAATGGACATTATTGCATATGTGGAAAAAATTAAGAAACGAAAATTTAATTTAGAAAAAAAATAAAAATAAAAATCTTATCACGATGGGTCTGGCGGCAAAAAAATGCTAAAATTATCCAAATTTTCCTTTGGAAAAATCGCGTTTTTTCACAAAACTAAAGAATCATGTCGAAGATGAGTTTGAATATTTTTCAAATATTTTTTTTTCATAAGGAGCATTTCAAATCGAAGAATAAAAAAAAAAAAGATCTCGATCGGTCCATTTTTCAGAAAGTTATGAACATTTGATGAAAAAAAATGGGCGATTTCTTCAAAAATTCACTACATATTTGTGATTATGTAAAAAAATTTGAAAAAAATCACACAAGCATTTTAAGATGAAAACAATGACATATTAAAGTTTCAGCCAAATCGAAAGGGGTCGGGTCGGAAAATGGTCGATTTGGCGTGGAATACCCCATATATATATATATATATATATATACATATATATATATATGTAGAATCGATTTAGTCTGCTCTTCACGCGAAGATGAATTTTGATAAATCGTTTGGCCGTCACGACGCCTCGTTAAATCGCCTTTACTTTGACGTCCTCTTATTTTTTCCCCCTTAGTCGCTTCTTTCCTTTAACGTCCGTTTCTGTAGCCTGATCTTTTTTCTTCTTTTCGATTTTTCGCTCTCACTGTCTCTCTCTCTCTTTCTCACTTGGCTTCTCGTTTCGCTATTATCCGTATGAGGATACTTATGTCGACGCCTCCGAGACGTTCGCCACGTATACAGGATACGAGGAAGATCGGCGGGGGCGGGGGGGGGGGGGGGGGGTACATTATAGCGACCTTTCACCTCGCCATAAATACTTGGGAATGAGCGAGACACACGGATGGTGGAAGGAGGAGACGGAAAGAGAGAACTGAGAGAAAAAAAAATGTATTATATGGGAATGAAATTGTGGACCTATCGAAAGATAGTGCCTGCGGAGTCGATCCCGTTACGTGCCACGAATAATTTTCTTTACCGCAAGCGCGTCGGGTGTGCTATCGAACGAGTAACGGAATTTATCAATCTCCCGATCAAGCTCGAGTTGATAGTGTCGTGTGGGAATAGATTTTTTGATTGTTGCTTCAATTTTGTTTTGTTTTTTTTTTAAATTTTTAATAGCGATATTAATGTGAATAACTATTGAAAGGAATTACTATTATAATATAATAACTATTGAAAGGAAAAAAATAGGTTCACCGGATCCCAGCGGGTACAATGAGCAAGTGAAGAAAAATCTACAGAGTTGTCGGAGCTTCTTCACACGCTTCACTACTGATACTCTCGTTTTTCTTCTTTTTATACTTCTTCTTTTCGAGTTGTTCGTGAGCGTTTCAAAGTTTTGATGTTTTCTCCCCGGGACTCGGCTTCGTAGTTTTCGTTCGCGAAGAGCAATATAAAGAAAAGTGTCTGACCTCTTACAAGACTCTAACCACGTGTTCCTCTACATCTATATACACATTGGATTGTTCCTTTCTACTAAATATAGGGTAGGGAGAGACATGTTGAGCAAGTTTGGAATTATCGCTCTGTAATTCCTTAACAGTCTGCCGTATAAAAATGAAACCTACTTTGGTCAATGAGACATTTATCTGGGGAAAAAAGTTTGTAGACTAAATTCCTGTTATCCTTTTTGTTTCACAGATAATTGCTCTCAAATGACTAAGGCCATATTTGCTCAATCTGCCCCGATAGTCGGGTAAGTTGAATATGAGTATGAGGTAAGTTGGGCAAAGTAAGAATTGCATTAAAAATCAGACGTATGCAATATGATTTGTTACAATGCAGCAATAAACCAACAGTTGCTTGTTAATTAGTTAGGTTTTGAAACATTAACATTAATTGCAATGAACTTTGAAATATTTTTTCTCATACAATGGTACAAGAAAATCTTTCAATCACATTTTTTTTACTTTTGGGTGCTGAAATGATGAAACGTTACCGTCTCGTGCGCCGCATGGCAACGGGCGATGGCGTGATGTGTTCATTTCATGCACCCGTGTACGTTGCTTAGTTTTCCAGATATTTCGATTGCCCAACTTACCCAACTGCTCAACATGCCCCTCCCTATCCTACTTTTTATAAGTTATAGGAATATTATGTAATACATAAAAAATATATGTATTTAGATATATAAACAATGGTCGACTCTAGTGTAAATATTAGGTGTATGACTTAATTTTTACAGATTTTTCAGCAAATTTATTTAATATAAAAAAATAGAGAACAACGAACTTAATCTTGGAAATATTGTCCATCGTTTTCTATTACCTTGCGCCATCTCTCAGGTAACATATGAAGGCCATCGCGAAAGAAACTTGCAGGCTTCGAGGCGATAAAGTCATCGACGAATTTGCGCACATCGTCCAGCCTTTTGAACTGTTTATCCACTAAGGCGTGCTTGCATTGACCGGAACAAATGGTAGTCGGATGGGGCCAAGTCTGGTGAATATGCCGCGTGCGGGAGAACTTCCCATCCCAAGTTCAAGAGGGTCTTCTGAGTCGCGCGAGCAACGTGAGGTCGAGCGTTGTCATGCAGCAGTATGACTTGCCTGCTTCCTTGCCGAGTAAATAGCTTTTTCTGATCAAGTTCTTCGCTCAGTTTGTTTAATTTTCGGCTGTAGTGTTCCGCAGTCACCGTCTGACCAGTTTCCAGGAGTTTGTAATAAAGCACACCCTTCATATCCTGTCCAGGGCGCGGCTGGTCACTAAGATCGAAATCACCACTTCTAAAACGTTAGTACAAATAATTACACGTGTAATAAGACACAACGTCGGCACCAAGAACACTACAAATTGATTCCCGTGTTTTACAAGCATTTTTTCCTTGTTCGAATTCGTATAAAATGCAGTGACGAATGTGCTATCAGTTGCCATCGTAAAATCTGCTATTCTGAGAGGTTATGCAACTCACGTAGACTTGTCGTTCGGTGTTCTGAAACCGAACTTCTATTTTAAATATAACTTTAAGCTCAAAGAAAAAATCTATAAAAATTAAGTCATACACCTGATATATTATGACCAATCAACTGTTTCGTGATATTTACGGAAGCTTGGGATGGTAAACAAGCTTGATATTTTGGTGCCGCACGAACTGAGCGAAAAGAATTTAATGGACCGAGTTTCATCTTGCTGCTAAAAAGCCATCAAAACGAACCATTTTTAAAGCGCATGATTTCTGGCGATGAAAAGTGGATTGTCGACAATAAAGTCAGTCGACAAAAAAGATTATAGTCGCTGCTCGGGAAGGCTGCTCAGACGGTCGCAAAGGCTGGATTACACCTGAAGAAGGTCATGCTCTCTATCTGGTGGGATTGGAAAGAAATGGTCTATTAAGAGCTGCTGCCAGACGGTCGCAAAGGCTGGATTACACCTGAAGAAGGTCATGCTCTGTGTCTGGTGGGATTGGAAAGAAATCGTCTATTTAGAGCTGCTGCCACCCAACAAAACAATTGATTCGGCCAAGTACTGCTCACAACTGGCCAAATAACGCGAGCAATCGATCAGAAATGACCCGAATTGGTGAACAAAAAGGGCGCAGTGTATTCCACCACGACAACGCTAGACCACATGTTTCTCTGATGACCCGGCAAAAGTTATTGCGGTTTGGGCGGAATGTTTTTGTGCACCCACCGTATGGTCCGGACCTTGCACCTTCCGACTATCACTTGTTCCGTGCTCTACAGAACAGTTTGAATAACAAAACCTTCAGTTCCCTGGACGTCCTCAAAAACCACTTGGATGGCTTCTTTGCCTAAAGACCTCAGGAGTTCTATGAAAGGGGGATAATGAAGCTCGTGGAGAGATGGCAGAAGGTCATTGAACAGAATGGAACGTATTTAGTTGATTAAAATCGCTTTTTTCGGTAAATATTCAACGTTTGAAATTTACTCGATTTTTGCTATGAAATTATGCATAGACTCAATATATATTGTGCGGTGGCGTCACAACTCGAAACTAATTTTACAAGGCTATACGTAATGTAAATTGTACCAAAAATTGAACTATTTTGCATACAACTCTGGCAAAAATTCAAATTTCAATTAAAAAAAAATCGTTCGTTCAATCACGAGCTATACTTATCTACTAACAGAAAAAATTGGTTCTTTAATTTCAGATAAAGCTATCATGAGTTATCCTGACCACCACGAGGACACTTTTTTTATGGGTCTCCGGAAACGAGGTCCCATCGGCTGAATTTCCCAAATTTGTGGATGAATTTTTTTTGTAATATTGTTGAAATGTTGCTCTTTTATGTGCTTAACATTTTGAATAAAATAATTTATAATTATATAAAAAAAATAAAGAAAATATGCTTTTTTTTGGCTTCGAAACCCACGTAACCCCTTCAAGTTTTGAAATGTCGTTTCGGCGCAGCCCGAAACGCTAGAGGCCGGGGGGGGGGGGGGGGGGAGGTCGAAATTTTGATGAAAAAAAATTCTTTCAGGGAAAATTTTTTTGCCCTATTTTCTAGAGGGTTCAAAGCATCGTTTAAGCAAAAAAAAATC
The DNA here is from genome assembly GCA_963932345.1 of Ophion ventricosus. Taxonomy (NCBI): domain Eukaryota; kingdom Metazoa; phylum Arthropoda; class Insecta; order Hymenoptera; family Ichneumonidae; genus Ophion; species Ophion ventricosus. The sequence goes on from OZ010723.1 coordinate 7,319,199, forward strand.
AATTTTTTGAAAAATTTACAGTGGTCTTAGCCCTTAAGACAGATATTGCGTAACCATTTTGCCCTGTTTTAGGCTAAGGAACGCGAAAATGTGAGGCCCTGCTCTCCTTTGTAACTAAAGTTAAGTCCAGCCTTCGTTTTAGCTACACTTTTCTACACACGAAAGTGTAGAAAGTGTAGCTAAAACAAACGGACCCCGAGTCTCTCCAGCCTCTCTCTCTCTCTCTCTCTCTCTCTCTCTCTCTCTCTCTCTCTCTCACCGGCGTAGTCACGCAGTCCAGTCTGGACTTCCCTTCTGGAAGTCCCGCATCGCTGACGAATCCGCCACCAGGGACGGTGCGGAAGGTAACCCACCACCGTATCACCACGCCCGTCAGGTCGCATGCACCAGCCAGCATCCCAAAGGATCGCCGAGCTCAATCCAAGAATTGGACAAGTTCGAGCTAGCGAGAGAGAGAGAGAGAGAGAGAGAGAGAGAGAGAGAGAGCAAAGGGATCCCGCAGCCAGAGATGCCGAATCATTACGCTGCTGTCACTCATCGTCGCGCCTCGAAAATATGGCGTAATCGAGCGAATCCCTAATTCTCCATTCCATGCGTCCAGCTCCGGCCCTAAGTTATCGACCCGTCTATCGATTGACCTACGAGGAAATCTCTGGCCACTCAGAAGGTGCCTCCCTCAGTCGGATTTCGGTGAAACTCTGTCACCAAATTCGAGGATCAGCAAAATTTTTGCCGGCCACTCCGGAGAAGACAACGAAGCCGGCAGTTAGCTTTGAGCCTCGTGCCGGAATAAATGGACACTTTCGAGCGACCCACGATTTTTTATGCCTTTGTGCTTCTTTGCACCAATAGCGACTATATCATTTCCATATCGATCTTTTATTCGTAAAACTATAGTTGAGGACGACAGCCGCTCGGGATCATTTTGTGATTGAAGTGAAAAGAGACCCAGAAACGGTAAGCGTTTTCCGTTCATCTGTTGTCTTACGCCTTATGGCATTTTTTCGCGCTAATTTAGCTCGGTTCGGGATCGTGCCTTGTGCTTCCTCCCTCTCCCCCCTTCTTTCGCATAACATTAAGCTTTTTATCCAGTGCAGTGTATGCTGCGTGCATTCCCCCTTGCGCGCTTCCTTACGAATTCCTGCGTGTTTCCCCGTGCAATCCCCCCCGCGAGATTTTCCACTTGTCCTGTTCCGGTCAAGCACACGCTAGCCCGTTATCTCGCTCACGCCCGTAGCGAGCTCGCGCTGTGAAGACGACCCGCGAGTGGCCTTGGTGGATCAAAACAAAACATTGCCGCGAATCGTGGCAAGGCTGCGCGTTATAAGAGTTGAAAAATTACACCATTGTCGCTGAAATATTCTTGCGAATATTCCGAAATTATTCGAACCATTTCCTCCCCCATTCCTGATTCCTCTTAGCCCGGTCAAGCAAAATTACCGAGTACTCCCGCGCCCCTTGATACTCCCATTGGGGCACTTTGCGCAACTGCTCGTAAATTACATGACGTTACAATTGTATCGAGTCTCAATCGAGATCGAAGGCGGCACAGCCCTACGATCACAAGCATAAAAACGGCAAGATACCGATGTACAATGGTTCTTTCACAGGAAGTAGCAACGCTGAGAAGGCCCAGGATGAAGCCTTCTCGTAGTAGGTGTCGGCATCCGTATTGCCGAGTCTGTTCCCACTCCCCGTGTCCCGTGCCGATAAGGGAGAAACTCTCTGCCCAGGCCTCTTATCTCTCATTAATGACCTGCCTTTCTCTCCTCCGTCTCGGCTGCCCGACACTACCCTGCCCTGACCCTCTCCAGCCTGCGCCTCCCCCCTCCAATCCCACACATTCCACCCCCTCGTCTTCCCAATCCTGTCCCACGCCCCGTTCTCCGATCCCTAATTCTTGAAACCCCGGCAATCCCGTCGATCCTCCACCAAACGACCCTCCCGGGAGGTGATCCAGGCCCCGGCCCTCCCTTCTGAGCCAAAGGCGCCAGGGAGATCAGCTTCCCTACCCCCCCAGGAAGTCCCTCGTTCGTCGCGTGGAGCGCGCCCCTCTGGGGACAGGGTCTTGCCTCCCCTCGGCACCCTCTCCTACCCCGCCGCTCCGCTGTCGCCTCTGACCACCACCTCTGTTTCCCTATCTTCGTCCCTCGAATCCCGTCCTGACAAGCCTCCCTCCTATCCCAACAAATCCAACACCCCGCCCCCCAGGTGCTGGCAGTGCGGCCATCGAGGCCACAAGGCCCGGCGCTGTCCTAACCGCAACCCCGAGCGCGCCCTCTCTTCTTTCCCTACCCCAGCACGAATGTCCCTCCGCACCGTCCCCTCAATTCACCTATCACCTACCCGCCCAGTAGACCTTTTCCCAACTCTCACCCTCCCTATCCCGGCTCTGATGTCCCTGCGCGTCGAGTGCCCCTGGGACCCCCCCGCTAAACCTTTACCCCCAAACCCAGAGTCCTAGGCCCAAATCATCCCTACTCTCTTCCCAGAGCCCGAAGTCCTATAAATCTTTACGCACCCTCTGGAGCCTCCACGCCCTCCTAAAAGCCCTGAGCCCTACGAACCCCTAGCCGAAGTTCTCGAGCTGCACAAGGATAACCCAAGTGAGAAGACATATTATAGCACCGAGGCTTCTGTAATCACCGTAATAAGCCTAGTCAGCGTAGCGCGGAGCCATCGTAGTCAGCCTAATCGTCGGAGCGCACAGTCATCGTAGTCAGCCTAGAGTCATTGCAATACAGAGCCAACGCAGTATTGAAGAGCATCTAGAGGTGACTGGCATTACTGATATATTGGTTAGTAAAGGTCCTCTGTACTCTCTGCATTCTCTACCCATAACGACAATCCTCTTCTATTCCTGAACTTGCGAGACCGAACCCGGGAATGCCGGGTCGTATTTGGAACGTAGCGATTCGGAGCAGCGTAAGGGATGGAGGACGGCTTGACACCGTCGGGGTCTCTTCCAGTACTCCCTCTTATTATTATTTGCTTGCGCATGCCTTTGCTTGGTTTCGCTCATTGCTTTTCTTTGTTCTTTTTAGAGAGGTACTGCCTTCTAAGCAGGGAGGAGTTTTGACGTGACGTCACAAATCGCCGATTGTTCGGAACGCTGGTACATTCCTCTCCCCTTCTCTTGCCTCCTTTTATTGCGTATTGCACATTCTCTACCACCACGCTCCTACCCTACGTCACTTAAAACATTGCGAAACTCTTTCGCGCTGTTTTGGACTAAGGAATGCGAAAATGTGAGGTCCCGCGAGGTCCGGCTCTCTTTTGTAACTAAAGTTAATCCCGGCCTTCGAGCAGTCGTCGTGGGAGCTAGCATCAGAGCCTGATGGTAGCACCTTCTGTAGCCTGTCCCGAATTGTCCCCCTCCCCCTTCTTCTTCCTCATGTGCCCGGACTAATCCCTTTTCAATCCCCTCCGCTCGAGAAAATCGGATATAAAGCTCGATGATGCAGCAGCCCTTGTTCTTTCGATGGAGCAATGCCACTCCCATTCTCTCTCTCACCGGTGTAGGCACGCCGTCCAGTCCCCCTCTGGAAGTCCCGCATCGCCGACGCATCTGGCACGGCCACTAGGTACGTTGCGGGAGGCAACCCACGAACATATCGGCACGCTCGTCAGGCCTTATGCACCGGCTCATTGAAAGCGTCCCAAAGGATCCGCGATCAATCGAAGAATTGGACAAGTTCGAGCTAGAGGTGCCGAATCGTCACGCCTGCCATCCGTCGTCGCGCTTCGGAAATACCTTCGCACGGAGTGTCATCAGATATTTTTTTTGTTATATTCATTTCTTTTGGTCAATTTCAAATGTAATTAAAAATACCATTTTTGAATAACTCTCTTCTTTTGATTTTGGCTCCTTTCTTTCCACCCTTGACCTGTTGCGGCAATGACGTAACGTAGGCCGTTGTAATATATATGTACGACGCGCGACAATTGACAGGTCACTCTTTCGTCGTGAAAATTACGAACTTTGAACTATGCTATATCACTGTGGAAAAAGATAACAAAGAAAACACAAAAAATAATTTTTAAGCGCGAATGATCGTCTTCACAAATCGCGGTTGAAAAAATCTTCGCATCTTGTTTCATTAAGTCACTGTTTGTTAAAAAGAAGAAAAAGCAGACATTGCCAAAATTCGCGAAAGTTCGAGGTTGTGGTCGGGGAACGAAAATAAAAAAAAAGCTGCTGTTTCTTGGCGAACTCTATTCGATTTTTTTCACCGAGTTATCGACTGCCAAAATTAAAAGTGCATATTTGGACTTTGAAAGGTCACAACTCGGGCAACAAAGTTCATACAGAATGCGTGTTGGAAAACTGAGTCCTTGCCCTACAAAGCTCCCGGAGCAAAAGTTTTTGAGATTTTTTTTTTGTTATCTCGAATCGGGCTTTAAAAAATTGTCTAAATCTTGGAATTCTACACTTTTTGTTGTTGAAGGTGGTGGTGAAAATTATGATAAGAGGCCAAACAAGACTGCTCAAAGGTTTACCCCTGTTGAAAGTGACAACGAGGCGTTAATGATTATCGAACAAAGGATCGGTGAAAGAATGAACGCCGCGAAAATCTTCGTAGCCAAGATAAAAGTGAAATTGACGAGCTTGCGGTGCGATCTTCACGGGCACAGTCACGAAACACATACGAACACTTTTCAGGACTCGAATTAATGTGACTCTCGCACTTTACTTTGTTAGCGGTTCGAATGAGAGACACAGAGAGAGAGAGAGAGAGAGAGAGAGAGAGAGAGAGAGAGAGAGAGAGAGAGAGAGAGAGAGAGAGAGAGAGAGAGAGAGGAGAGAGAGAGAGAGAGAGAGAGAGAGAGAGAGAGAGAGAGAGAGAGAGCGAGAGAGAGAGAGGGAGAGAGAGAGAGGAGCGCTCCGCGAGGTTATAGCGTAACGAGCAGCCAGAGGATCCAAGACGAAACTTTATCCTCTCTGGGAAACTCTGCTCGAAGAGCTTCCGCCGCCAAACAGCTTCTCCAGAATTCTCCTGTTCTGCACCTTTGTCCCATGTACACACACACACACACACACATACACACACATGATATGCTGTATATATGTATACATATATACAACATATTGTCCAATCGTTTTTCTCTCTTGCTTGCTCGTCTGCGGTGTGTCGCATTCACTCTCTCTCTCTCTCTATCTCTTTCTCGAGCTCTCCTGGTGAACTTTGACAATCTATATCGTTTACAATCCGTGTCTCAACACCTGGCTGTCCCATCCTGACAAGAAAACTTTTATGCAAGGAACCATCTGAGACCATATACATATATATATATGTATATGAGTGTGGATGTGTGTATGTGTGTTTATATATATATATATATATATATTGCTGCGATATGAACGACGAAGAAAATCTCGGAGAAGCGTGTGTCTATCCCAGAACGTCCAGTTACGTCGCGCTCGCATAGCGTAATAGCAACGCATTTGCGCTATACATACCATGGTAGCAATCTTCAGTCTTACGATGTGCGGAGACTGGAACGAAAAAAAAAAGAAAACAAAATCGTCCGAGCCCTTAGAGATCATAAATTTTTAAGCTGTTTTTTTTTTTATCATTTATTTTCCATTTCTTTTGTATTCCTTATTATCTTCTGGAATTTATAAGCGCGTGAGATAGCGTCAAGGTACGTGTTTTGCAATGCGGGCGATTTCGTGCTTTTCATCCGAAGATTATTATTAAAGTGAGAATATATATATATATATATATATATATATATATATATATATATATATATTGGTTAATATTATTTAAAATCGCGAGAAAGGAGAAAGGAACTTTCGTATTTTCTTAAGGTTTTAGATTTTTAGGTCTTTCCCATTTCCTCGTTCGCATCAGTGCGCAAATTTAATGAAAAGTACAAGACTGAACGCTCACTGGGAAGCTTCCCTTCATTCCGCTGAGAGCCACGCGCGCGTTTGAGGATTTTCATTCGCTAAAGGACTCATCCAGAATCCGGGATTTTTTTTTCAATGCAATATCCCGCAGGTGAGCGTGTTCTATGGAATTGGCGATACGAGAGCCGGTATAAGTATGGATGTAATGTAAACGAGAAATAAAAACAAAACGATTGGATAAGTGAGGAGAACGAGTGAAGTGTATTGCTCGTTCATTTCATGTACAGGCAGTCCTCGAGTTACGTCGTTTTGAGTTTCGTCAAGTAACATTTTCACACTATTCCTCAATACCCGTGTAGAAATTTGAGTCGGTAAAAAGTACTGCCCCTTATCTACCTTCTATAGATAATATCAGGTCGTTCAACGTGGTTCAGGCTCGCCATGTAACAGGTCTTATTGTTAGGCCAGGTCCTGATCCACCGTTCACTCTTTCGGGAACTGTTTAGGAATTGACGGGGAAAGGGATCGAAAAATCGCTGCGAAATTACGAGAAACGTGATAGAGAGAAAAGGGCTTTTGGCAATGTACCAGAATAAATAAATAGTATCAGGTCGTACTGATATGGAAAGCTTCACTTTTCAGGAAACGTCAATGTTCTGGCCGGCCATTGCCTCGCAATGTATTTCAGCCAGAACATTGCAATTTTCAAATCTATGGGCGTAAGCCATAAAAATCGATATTGTCATCTTTCTGGTCTGTTTCATGAAAGGGAATCAGTTAGGTGAATCGGCATCGGTGCTGAATCTGGTACGAAACATCACAACACACGTACAAATTGAGCACAGGGTAGGGAGAGGCGTGTTGAGAAGTCGGGTAAGTTGGGCAATCGAAATATCTGGAAAACTAAGCACCGCACGCGGGTGCATCAAATGACGGAAAGAGAGGTATGGGGGAGGGGAACAGATCACGCCATTGCCCGTTGCCATGCGGCGGACGTGAAGGTAAAACAGGACGTTTGATTATTTTTACACCCAAAATTAAAAGAAAAACGTGATTGAATGATTTTCTTCTACCATTGTATGAGAAAAAATATTTTCATCCAAAAAATCACATTCACAGTAGTGCTCTAGACAACAATACTGCCTTAAGACGGTCGTGGAAGCAACGGAAGTTAGGTTAGATTAGCGAAGTACGTGCAGGGAATGATAAAAAAGGGTTCAGTTGGGAAAGATAATGCGTTAGAACTTTGAGGGTTCACGTTGGGACTCAAGAAATCAATGATATGGGTAAAGGTCATTTAGAAGACATTCGACTTCAAGGACCGTCCTCCTAGCAATAATAATAGAAAACAACCTATTGTTTGTTTTCAAACAACCAAAATTCATGATTTTTTTTTACCCACTTCGTCATAGGTTCCTCTGTAATTGAAAATTAACAAAAAAAAATCTGTTCAAAAGTTTCGAAGTTATTGCGTGAAATGTAAAATTTTCCACTGCTCACCATAAGAACACGTGTAAAATCATGAAATCTTTGATTGCCAATATCTCGAAACCAGAACGGTGAATCCTATTGAAATTTTACAGGTAATCATTTAATAGTGTCCTGAATGAGTCCTCAAAATAAAAATAAAATCTATGGAAAAAAGCCGTGGCGAGGCTACTAATTTAAGAGTTTTGAAGTTGACCTACACATGCACTTTTTGGTTGAATCTGAGGTTAAATCGACCTACCCAATGTTTTTCCCCTTTCGAAACGAAACATTTTTTGTTACATCCTTTGCGTTCTGTAATATAAGTTTGTAACACCTTATCTGAGACAACCTGTATACGTATGAGAAAAGGTCGCTTTTAGACACGTTACGTCTATTTAATGATAGCCATCGGCACATCCGGCTACTATGAGGATATTCCTGAAATGTTTCTTTAACCAATCGCTGATTTTTGGACTGGACGATCCTTGAAAAGGACTTTCTGTCAATATGCTTGCATCTGTGGGTGACTTCTGAGAGACTGGGGTTCATCTAATGTTGAGTATTGGTACAGGCTACTACGAGGACGTCTTCCTTCGTATGTATATAACGAGTGGAAGAGGACAAGAGACAAAAAGACAGATAGGAGTTTATTTGGACAGCTGCCAATATTTGGGGAGGCTTCCCTTCCGCAGGGGAGGGCGCGCCTCCCGCTTATATTATTGGCCCAATGTCCGTGCCATTTTCGGACAACCGTGACTTTTTCTTTTCTCTTTTTCCTCCACCCGCGCGTCTACGTTTGCTCGAATATTATCGCTACACACACACACATACACACACAACTACGCGAGATAGCCATCGGAAAGCACAAGGCGCCGGGTATCGTCCGCTTATTTCGTTCTCCGCACACGTACACGAGTCCTCTCATACCCGCGGATCCGTCTCCGCGCGTCCCCCGTCTCCAGCCTTTTTCGCCGCATTTCCACTTCTCCTCTTTCACTGTTTTTCCTCGCCTTTCTTCTTTCTATTTCTTTTTCTTTTCTTTTGACGGACACGAAGCTGAATGGGAAATAGGAGAGTAGAGCCGCGCGGGACGGGCGCTCGGTTTACCCTGGGCTGCCTTTTGAAACTCATGGGAAACGTAGCAGGCCCTCTAAAACGCCACGTATGGTTTTTGCTTTTTTATTTCTCGTTTTTTTTTTTTTTTTCATTTGTGGACCTCATCCTACCCGCTCCGAGTACAGCGGGCGGGTAGTAGGCACCCCTTTTTCTCAAAATAACTTTATTCGTGTGCGCTCGTGTGTGCTTTATTATTGCATTGACGGTGATTTTTCTTCCCACCCCTATGACTCGTCACTTGCCAATAGACGCTATCATTGCTCTTTTTTTAAGCGTAGGAACGTTGTTATGTTTTTATATTTTTATTTTGTTACTTCTACTTGGCGTAATATTGCCATTATTGAATTATACATTTTTGCAAACGAAAACAATTTCATTTGGTTATACATCTATGTAGCTTTTGTTGCTTGTTTTGTTGTTGTTAATGGTTTTCATTGGACGAATAATAATCATTATAATGAATTATAATATTAAAGTTATAGTAAATAATTATGAACGCAAAGCATTGAAAGTTACGTAGTAAAAAAATTCAAAAAAAGCCAAACAAATGAAATTCTTTCAATTCTTTAATATATACAGTGACCAGCAAAAATTTGGGACCACTAGTCGAAAATGCAAAATGGGTCGATTCTTGGATTGCCTCTAGAGACCAGTCTTTCTTTCAACGCGGAATTCGTAGGGAATATGGGAATATGGGAAAGAGTAGTGGCTAGCGATGGACAACACTTTGAGTAATCAATGTGTTACCATTTTTGCACAATAAAGCTTCAATTTTCACAAAAAAATCTTGAAAACTTACTTGTACCCTCAATATATGTAAAGGGTGTCCCAAAATTCACGCAATAAGTAATTTTGATAGAAAACACAGGTTTTTAATTAAAAATTGTAAATTTTTTATTGATTCATAAAGTATACAGTATAGGGTTATGTATGGAATAGCATATTTGTTGCTCAACAATCACTCGTGGATTTTTTGAACCCCAAATGCGACAATTTTGTCGATTAACGAAGCCATCAAAATGAAAATGATTTTGTTCGAAAAATCAGCATCCACTTGTTGTTGTTCCATAATCCATTCAACGAACTCTCTTCGCTGTGCGTGGTGAGTAGGCTTCAGTTCTTGAGTCAATTGAAATTTGTAAGCATGAAGATGCAAATCTTTCATGAGAATACGTTGTAGAGAGCTTCTCGAAATGTTCAATTCTTGACCCCGATGCCAAATTGATGTTCCTGGACTCTCAGCAACACTCTCACGAACTGCTTCGATGTTTTGTGTTGAACGACTTGTTGAAGAATAGACAGAGTGTCTAAGATCACTAATTGATCCAGTCTCCTTGAATTTAAAAATTAATCTCTTCACAGTTCATGAAGTTAAATCACTATTCCGACCATATTTTGTACGAAAATTGCCAACTGTAGCTGCCAAACCTTAATTATTTTTAAAATATTGCTCAACAATGAAAACGCATTGTTCTTTTGTGTAGCGCTTCATTTTTAATAACCCTGAACTGTCAGCTGTCATGCTGTCTTTTTTTTCGTTGGCAACACTTTACTGCACAAATGGCGCACAATTCAAATATTGCGTGAAATTTGGGACATCCTTTATATATATATATATATATATATATATATATATATATATATATAAATTAATTCCTTCAATTCTCTATATGAATTAATTGAATTAAATTAATTCTTTTGATTTTTATATATGACGACTTTCCCATATATATAAATGGGTGTGTGTTCTCATGTCTTCTGGTTGAGATATGTCACACAAATTCGGTTTCCCTCACTATGCACAAGAACGAATACGGGATTCGAACGATCTCAGCGATTTTTCAAGTGCAAGACAAGCCCTGGAACGAAAGAAGAATACGAAGGGAATCGAGTCAGCGTCCAGTCAGCCATGCGGACCCAGTTTCTACTCCACCTCCTTGTCTCGCTCCTTCTTCCCTACCTCGTTCCTTTTGTGAAACGATGAATATCATTTCGCAGGATCGATGTGTTTGCGTCATGCTTGGGTAGCGAGTAAGGGGGCGCTATGCTCGGAAATACTAGATCCAAAGATGTGGGGTATAACAAAATAGTGCGAGACCTCTCGATTCTCCATATGTATAGGAATCGAATAATTCTCTCATATTCTTCGGTGCTTTTTCGCCCGCTGTCGATCGGCGCAACTCGAGATTTAGCTAGTCTTACCTACTACTTTTGTTCTCATATAGAGTGTTTGCCAAGTGATGAGAATTTTCACGATATCGTGTGCGAGAATAGTGTACATGACGCAGCACGCCAGCGTTAGGACGAGATTGCACGCGAGAACAAGAGACTCTGGGCTTGTTGCAGGGGGAGAGATGGTAAAGAGACCGAGGAGATGAGAAAAAATATATACGTGGGGGAGAAGGACGGTGTAACTTGGATACAGAATGATCGAGAAAGTCAAGTACCTTTTTCCCTCTTCTTAAGGGTTCATAAAAAAATATATAACTTTTTGCTGCTGGCCACGTCTATTTCTCTTCCTCATCGTGGCCAATATATATATATATATATATATATATATATATATATATATATACACTGCCGGCCAAAAGTTTGGATACACTAGTCGAAATTTCTTACCGCACTAAAAGTTAGATAGCGGACTCAAAAATAAAGGTAATTGAATTTTCCAAAGACCGTTTTAAAGAGAATAAATTTACCTTTATTTTGCTTTTTTAAGAAAATTCTTTCCGATTTTTTTTCGCCCCGGTACGCACTTTTGAACGTGGCCCTTTTTCGGCTATTTTCTGGCCGTCGAAAATTAAATGCAAATTTTGTGAAAAAAATTTTCCTTGGTTTTTTTCTATGGTAAACTTAAAAAGAATATCAAAATCTACATTTTTGTTTTTTAGAAAGTCTCGTACGATTTTTTTTTCGCCCCAGTATTGCGTTTTTAGCTAAAAAATACATGTTAAAAAAAAGGCGCCATCGAAGAACTATAGGGCTTCAAAGGAAATGTCAGGAGGATAAAAATTTGCATAGGTTCACACTGGAGTGGCTAGAATATTTTCAGATTTTTTTTTTACCATTTTTGGTTGAAACTTTGATGAGTGAAGAGGCTCCACTTGGGAATTATGGGGTCAAGGACAATTTATTAAGAAAGGAAATTTGTTTACACCTTTATCTTTAATTAACTACAATTATTTTTTAATTCAATTTTTTTTCATTTCTATTTTCAAAAATAAAAAAATCTAAAAAAATTGTTGGAAATCAACGATATTTCGTTTATTTTCCATTCCTATATTTTTATGCTCGTCTCAAGGCTTCGTTTTTGCAAATTGTAATCGTAAATCTCTAATGAGAATACGTAAAAATGTTTGAGTGATTTTCACAGCAATAAAAAAATTTTAAGTAAAAAGAATTAACTTTTGTTGCATTTCAACGATGCAAACTTCAACATCGTCTACGTGCGGTGTTTCTATCAAATCTTTATAGGGATGTGGCAGGATCTGGGGACTCTTCAATAAATTTCTACTCGGGGAACTGGAATTAAAGCTTTTTTCATTAACCAACTATTAGAGATATTGCCGTTGTCTAATTCTACTCTTACAGCATATATTTAATAACGCCTTGTGAACATTTTATTTCAAAATATCAAAAAATAGATAAATCTTGCGTTCTCTCCCGAAGCTCTTCTCCCACGATGCCCGCCCAAGGCTATCATTTTTCCAAGGTCCAGCCTCGTGTGACGACACAAACAAAAAATTGTTTTATTCAATGATAACATAGCTATACTATACGGGATAGGGATTTAAAAGATTTATATTGCGTTCGGCAGAACTCCCGTTCGGTTTTTGCCCAATAAGTCGATAAATTATTAAATGTATTATAAGCAAATATTTAAACTTGTACATTTATATGTAGAAAAGATTACCGTGAGTTGGCTCTAGACGAGCGGTAAAGCCAGTCTACATGCACACAAGCAGGATCCACTTTCTCGCTTGTCCTGATGAAAAAAAATAAGCCGAGTTCTTTTTTCTGCCAACAAAATAAAAACACCATATTATCGTAGCCAACGGGGTAGCGAGGGCCCTGCAACGTGGAAGAAAAGTTACGAGTCATGACGATATTCGACATTGGCTTCATCGTCTCCTACCCAGTGTAGTTTTTTTCTTCTTTTTTTCAGTTTCACCGAACCGTGCGAGATTTTCGCGTGACAAAGGACGCGTTAATTCTCTAATGTTAAGGCAGTAGTCTGCTTTACAGGCTTCAAAAAATCGATTTTTCGTTTTTGTCTTAAATCTATTCCAAAACTATCCAAGAATATGTGTTCAAAATTTTAGAGGCCAATTCGACATATTTTCGAAGCTAGATCAGTTTTAGTGGCCGAGCGTCGAGCAGGTGCGAATGCTCGGGCAGACTTTACAGCCCGTTTTCTCGAGTTTTCATTTTCACAAGTTTTGGAAAACGGTGCCGGCGATAGTAAAAACAATATATGTCCGATCGAAAAAAACCAAAGTGATCTAGCTTCAGTATTGAATTATCTTCTATTTGAACTAAAAAAGTTGGACAAAAGTACTATTTAAATTACTTGTTTTGCAACTTAAAGTGAATTTTTTTTTTCAAAAAAGTGAATTTTCTTTTCAAACTTCGAAAAAATTTGGAATTTCGTCATTTCTTCGGTATTTTTTTAGTTCATATAGAAAAGGAACTTATAAAAACTAAAAAAAAATTTGGTTCCACTGTTTCAGATGCATCGCACGACCTCCATCACCGGCACCGATTTACGAGTGCACACTCCAGGCGCCCCAGAAAAATCGTTACAACTTTGGCAAATTTCAATAATTTGTAATAATAAAAATTGTTTTTTAAAGCTTGAATATAATATACTATCGTCTCAAAATTTCGTTTACCGCAATCATTTCCTTCCCTTTCAAAAAAATTGTTGAAAAAACGCTTTTTTTTCGGCTCCTAAAGCAGACTACTGCCTTAAGGAGAAACGAGTATATCGGGACAAACCCAAGCAGACCCAAACAAACAACACTACAACTTTGGACCCCGGTTGCGGGAATGGCGGTTGGCTGGCGGAGGAGGGATGGGGTTAAATTGATATCTTGAATTAATATTTGACGGAACGCGACGATTGAATTAGTATTTGATAGGGACGCACTGCAGGGTGTGTCCTGAATCATAAGATAAATTTGTTGGATATCGGGAAAGAGATAGAGATAGAGAGAGAGAGAGAGAGAGAGAGGGAGAGGGGGCAAGAGAAAGTGCAGAGTCGATATCACGATAAGTTTGTCGGGTACGCGGCTATCACTTTGTACGCGCAGGGGTTTATAACGAGAAAGGGTGCTTTCGGAAGTGAACTATGTTGAACTTGAGTCGGAGCTTAACAAGGAGCCAGACCATGAGAGGGGAAGGGATAGAGAGACAGAGAGAAACCTCGAGATAAGATAGAATCTTACGCACACGTATATGTGTCTTTATATATATATATATATATATATATGCGGGCGCGCGTGTGGGTGGGTGTGTGTATGCGAAACGCAGCGTGAACTCAACGACAGCGCGCGTGGCGCTTCCACGAGCACGTACCGGTCGAGGGGTCGCCCACTAATTGTACGACCTGTATAATACGATTAGCGTAATCTCATCGCGTAGCATGGTAATTGAACGACTAATTAGATTAATTTAAAATTTTCGGGACTAATTCGTGTCGTACGAGAGAGAGAGAGAGAGAGGAGAGAGAGAGAGAGAGAGAAAGAGAGAGCGATGAATTCCATCAGGAGATTTGCCAGGTATTCGCAAAGCTAACTGCTATCAACTTTGCATACTACTGTCCTTTCAAAGAGCCACCTGTCACTCGTGGAAAAGCTTCCCCTGGTTGCTCTGTTCTAGGGACACCGGCGAAGATGTCATTACCCTTGCATCCTTGTATATCAGCCTTCAATGAGAATTTATTTTGTTTTTTTATTCCGTACGAAGCTTAGAGGTAGCTTTTCAAAGCTTAGAAGCATTCTTCTATTTCATGATTAACATTATCTTATTATTATTACTATTCTTCTAAGTTATTGTTTAT
>OZ010723.1:7335969-7406475 GCA_963932345.1 Ophion ventricosus
AATCCAACAAAGCCAGAGAGAATCACAAAAATAATTTTTAATTATCAGAAATCATCGACGTTTGAAAAACCTTATGTTTTATCCTTCCTCTTTTCTCTTGCACATAAAAACGGATTGCCGACAGTTGACTGAAGTCAAGTGAGATATTGTTTGGACAGCAATAATTTTAGACGAGCGTTGATCCGCGCCCCAAGCGCTGATGTCCCCACACAATTCTTGAATTTCGTATCGTCTGGACAAGAATTGCGTTTGGACAATCATAGCCTGGCACGACATCATTCGTTTTCTTCCTTTCTCCTTTATCTCCGCACGATGTACCTAAGATAAATAAATAAATATAGATATATATACACACGCACACATATTTTTCGCACGGTTGTACAGCTATAATAAATGATATTGAATTTTGCATCATTGGAACGCAACGAAAATATTTTTATTCTTCTAATTGCCATTTTTTTTTGGCAGATCAAAGTTACGGCAATCTTTTTTTAAGATTCTCAGTAGAGACCTATAAACTGGATCTATCGAGAATGATTTTGGATAATAAAAAGTGGTGAAAAAAAGAATTTTTGTTGCATTCTAACGATGCAGACGTCAACAGCATAATAATAATAATAATACTCATTACTATAATTTATGTTATAATTTCCGGGGATTGAAAATAATAATAAAAATAACGATAAAAACAACTACGAAATAGTAATAATAATGGTGATGGTGATGATGATGACGATGATGATGATGCTGATGATGATGATGATGATGATGATGATGATGATGATGATGATGATGATGATGATGATGATGATGATGATGATGATGATGATGAGGATGATGATGATGATGATGATGATGATGGTGATGATGATGATGACAAAAAAACATCTGTATTATTATATTGAAATTAAGTGAAATACAGTACACTGCAACCTCTTTAATCGGAACAGTGGCGGGATCGGCTCCGCATCACACTTGCAAACATAGGAGTTGCGCACCATCCACTCAAGCAGACTCTGCGCAGCTAAAGTAACGGATAGCAACACCCCTCCAATCCCACTCTTATTGTCTAGCAGGCTTCCAGCCTAAAGATACCAGTTTGTCAATCGGGATTCAGTCGGACATCGGATCGTATTCGGGAACGAAATGTAACGCAATCGCAAATCGGATTCCAGCCAGGATCCTAATCCGGAACTATTAAGGACAAGATCTAGTTCGATATCGAATCAGATCCCAGGAATGAATGTAAAAATCACCAGGAGATACCGATCCGTATCAGCTGGAGACACTGGACGTTTTCTGAAATCATTTATTCAAGGATTTGAAAAAAAATTTGGTAAAAATTGGTGCTACAGTATAACAGTAAAAACTTATATATTTTAATACAGAATTTCGAGCAAAATTCTTTACATTTAATTTAAAAAATCGAAAAAACAATATATAGACCTTGAAAGATTTATATTTCCTGGAAAAAAGTGATATAGGTTATTTATCCTAAGTAATTATATTTAAATTAAATGGAGATCGTTCGAACTAAGAAAATATGTAAGAGTAGTATTTATTCCTTGTATACCCCTTTAAGGGTGTTTAACATTAGTGCCTTTTCATTCACCTTTACATACATGTTTACATTGGGTTTCTTATTATCTTACGTCTACCTTAATATTCTAGTTTCTCAAATTGCCTTATGTAGTCGCATAGTTGTTTTGCCGGTTGCTTTTTGAGTTGCGCCTCTATTTTGCGGTCTATTTTTACACCCCTGCTCTTTTCCAACCATTGTTCCAATTCCTTTACTATCTCTTCATTAAGTTTCCCCTTCACCTCTAGACACTCGCAAATGTGTCTCAAATTTTCATTTGCCTCTTTGCAAATTCTGCATTTGGAGTCTGCATACCCTTTTCGCCGCTCCGATATTCCCACATCTTATCCTTGCCCATCTTTTATTTCTCCGCTGATCGCCTCGTCTTCTCAGTATCTTTCCATGTGTATTCCTGTTTTCCTATGCTTGTATTCCTTGCAGTATGTGGACGCGTCAACTTTACTCCAATTGTACTGAATTTCTTGTTCGATTTTTATTTTTGTGCCTCTTGCCATTTTTTTGTCCAGCTCTCTTATGTTTCTATACCATATTGTTTGCCAGATTTCTCCCTCACCTACGCTTTCCATGGCTTCTTTCATTTCTTTTCCTCATTTTGATCGATTGCTATTTATAATTGCTCTTACTTCCTCTCTTAGGCATTTTTTGGGCCACCTAACGTCCTCCATCTTCATTACTACTAAGAAAATATGTATTTAACTTTATAAGAAAAATGTCTTTAATACGTATTTAAAATTCTTGCCACAACGTCTCCGCCTTGTGCTACATAGTGGGTGCTATCTGGATTCCGATGAGGATACCACTTCTAGGGAAACCGCATCATATCCCGATCGCGATCTGATCGGAACTTAGATAACCCTAAGAAATTTCTTCACGGGCGGTCACAGATTACTTCATCGAGGTTTCTTAATGGGGATTAAACAACGATCACAATCAATCACGTGACGATAAAACGGGGAAGACGAAGTACGTTTTATGAAAATCCTCAGGTCCGCTAGCAAGCCAAACATGACGATATTAAGGAAGCGTGTGGGTTTGTATGTTCAGTATGCTAGGTAGGATATGTACGTAGTATAGTATGACGCTGAGAATAATAATGTCGTGGGAGACGTGTTTGTCGAATAAGAATCCCCGCAGGGATTTACTCGTAAGTCGAAGGTGCGCCTCAGTAGTTGTTGTTCAGTTAGGTACTCCTCGAGAGTCTTTCGTGTATTACGGCGAACGGAAACGAAGTAGAAGCAGCACCAGCAGCAGCAGCAGCAGAATATGGTACTTAGCCTACTTTATGGATAGCCCCGCTTTCCGCCGTCAGACCCCCTCGAGATGTTCGTCCCTCGCGGTGTCGAGGGGGTTTTGCCCATACATTGCGGGGATGCTCGCTTCGAACGTCACGATTCGGCGTGTCTCTCGTGTACCGCGGTGTCGTCCTCTTCCTCACCCTTCTCCTCTCTCTCTCTCTCTCTCTCTCTCTCTCTGCCTCTTTGCGCTGACGTTCGTACCGATCTTTGAAACCTGCAAAATTGCATATTCTCGTGTGACGACGCCGTCGACGTCGTCGTCGTCGTGCCTTGCATGCATGCACGTAGGCCGTCGTGCACTCTTCCAACGGTGCACCGGGTGTGCCGGAAAACGCGGCAATTTCACTTGCAAATTATCCAGACCTCGATCACGACGAGAAAAAAAGGTCGACCAAAGAGAATGAGTGAGAGAGAGAGAGAGAGGGGGGGGAGTGGGAAGGGCAAGTTTAATTGATTTGAATAAATTTGACGTAAACTCGATTTAAAAAAATCATGTCGAAGAGCTCGAAATGAATTTCATTGCATTTGAATTAGATCGATTCCTGGCGAATGAGGCTTCAAATCGGACAAATTCATTTCCCTGATGCAAATATACGTTCGGTTGTGCGGGGTTCGTATTTTTTCACTCTTCTTTTTTATATGATAATTTATATAAAAAAAAACTTCAACTCGTTTCACTCGATCGGCGTTAAAGAGTCTCGAAATTTTGCCGTACGGGCGAATTTTACCCGGTGAGTACTTTTAACATCTCGCTCATCCTCGTTTTCTCCCATTCGATATTAAGCGTACATACTGTTTTCCAATGTTCATAGCCCGAAGTCCAATTTGCGTCGTTCGATTCGCGCAAGTAGCCATGCTAATATCCAGAAGCAGAGAGAAAGAGGGAGCAAGGACGAGAGCGTTGGAGTAGTTTTGCCTCGACGAAATAACGGGACCACGAATTGGATGTGGCGAGAGAGAAAATGGCTTTGGCGAAATGGCTACGGGGCTAAAATAGTATATACGGAATAGAAGTAAAGCTACGTAGGAGCAAGGGACGGAGTGAGTGAGAGAGAGAGAGTGAGAAGGAGAGAGAGAGAGAGAGAGAGAGAGAGAGAGAGAGAGAGAGAGAGAGAGAGAGAGTGAGCGGGGAGAAGTGTGGGGAAATCGAAGGGGGATGATCGGGCGAAACAAGTCGTCAGAGAGACAGAGAGGGCGAAAGAAAGAAAGGATGACGAAGAGAAAGGGGGAAGAAAACGGTGATCGGATGATTGGATGATTGGGTTAGCTGTTTCCGATGTTAACTTCGTTACCCGCCAAATGAACAGACAAAACCCATCCCACGAAAAAATACTCTCTTTTCCTCTTTTGCCTCCTTCTCTTTTCTCTCTCTCTCTCTCTCTCTCTCTCTCTCTCTTTCTCTCTCTTATGCACAGCTAATGACAATATATTTTTTCCTCCGAGTCCTCATTCGTCTTAGAAATATACATATATATATATATACACATATAAAACAGTTTCGTGACTGACTGACTGAAATATAGACAACGCACGTCTCAAACCGCTGAAAATAGAAACATGAAATTTAGAAAATATCTTCCTTAGAAGGTGTAGAGGTGCACTAAGAAAGGATTTTTTCGAAAATAAACTCCTAAGGAGGTGAAAAGGGGTGTAAAAGTTTGTATGGAAAATTGTATTCCTTGCATGTATCAAGTGGAAATTTGGTATAAATATTCTTCAAAACAAATAATAAAACGCATATTTTGTGATTTTAAGACAACAACCCCTAATTAGAGATGCAACGGAGTGTTGAAATTTCCAAATGAAATTTGGAAAATATGTTGCTCAGAAGGTGTAGAGGTGCACTAAGAAAGGATTTTGGGCGCACCATTGATCAAATTAATCCGCAATTATGGCAAAATGTTATTGAAAATTTTGTCAAAAGAGATCCATTTATCGGATATTACATTCCACACATAACCTCCATGCTTGTACCTTATATTAAAATAAAAATATACGTACTTTTCAAATAAATAATACGTTTTATTAATAAATTAAAATGTCAGGTCATTTTGAGACATCCCGTATATATATAGATATGTGTGTGTATGAGTACAAGTTATTTTGAACCAGTTATACTTACCTAATGTTGAAATGTTTGATTTTTGGGACGAGATGGTCCTCAAAACGACTTACATTTATCTAAAGGTGGTTTTAAAACCGCTCGTGGGTTGCATTCGATAAATTCCATTCAATCTGGTCTTGTCATAATAAAGTAAAAAATATACTCCGGAGTTTTTTCCGGTGTATAAACATCTGTATGTGCGTGTACATCTTTTCGAGTGCGAATTGGGCGAAGGAGCAACTTGATGAATAGGACGCGATCAATGGGTGACACAGGGGAGGAACAGGAAACCGAAGAAAGGTGTCCGGAAACGTGTCAATTCTGGGTCGCGACAGGAGTCGTTACGAAGGCACGGGGACTTCGTGTTGGGGGATGAAAAAAAGAGCGAAATGGAGACTCGGTGTTTGCAAAGGTCAATAGAGATATAGAAAGAAGGAAAGAAAGAAAGAGAGCGAGAGAGAGAGAGAGAGAGAGAGAGAGAGAGAGAGAGAGAGAGAGAGCATTTTTAATATTTGTTTTATAAGTCCCTATCGATATATTTTTACCCCCTGAATACGAATTCATTATTCGCGATCCCCAAAATCCTTAATTTCTACTAAAAATCGTCGGATGTGTATAGAAGAACGTTTTTCGCGTTTAGCCAGCCTAATTTTGAGCTTTTGAAAAAAAAAACTCGAAAAAAACTCTAATATTCTCAAACGGCGGAAGATTTCCCTTCGGATAGACTCTTGAAATCGTTAAAAAGTCAAACAAATTTTTTTTTTGACCCGTTCAGCCACTTATCTTAAATCATAGAAATTTCAAAATTTCAAACAGTCGTAGCGACGGTTCTATTTGAGTGATATAAACTTAATGGGGCTTTTCTAAAGGATTTTGGTATTCTTAGAGAATGCCGCTTGATTCATCCCGATATCTCAATTGGTTTTCCCGGAAAGTCCACTTGAAGCATGGCCGAAAAGGATGCCAAAGGGATGTATGGAGAAATTGGCGAAAATCTATGGTCCGACTTTGAAATTCTGTCAAAAATCGAAAATTCATCGGAACGTCAAGAATCGAACGGCATTTCGATTCTTGACGTTCACGTGAACTGCTTGAAGTTCACTTCTTCAAGCAGTTCACGTGAAAAATATCGGAATAATCACTTTCAAAGGAGCCACTAACCTTGGTTTGGGTCTACCTACAGAACATGCTCGAAGTGATGACCCTCGTATCATGGTGTTTTTTTGTATGTTTTTTTGGTATGTTTTTTTTTCTGTATCATGAAAGAGGAGCTTAAAACGAGTTCAACGACCTATAACATAAGGTCATTGAAGGTCATAGAAAGTACAGAAAGGCGTTTATCTTACTATAAACGTAGTAATTTTATTTACTACCGAAACTGTAAGTATTATTGCCTTTCTGTACTTTCTACGACCTTCAATGACCTTATGTTATAGGTCGTTGAACGCGTTTTAAGCTCCTCTTTCATGATACAGAAAAAAAACATACCGATCCATTTAAAAAAATGGAGTTGACCTTCAAATGTCCGAAGTACCTCCACCTGCAAAAAAACTATTATCGCTATCGGATGGCCCCTTTCGTACTGTGCAATTTCATTTCAGCAAATATTTCTGTGAACTTTATAGTTTCGAAGATATCCAAGGTGCTAATAGTTATTGGACCACCCTGTATATATCAACAAAATCAAAGCCAGACACCGAAGCGATGTATCTCGTGAGAGGTGAGAACGCAAGCGTGCAGTTTTATTGGCCTATTTTAATCGGCAGGGACGTGTAACTTCGGCACCATATTTTTCGGAACGGCCGAAATGACACCCTGCAATATTGTTCCAAACGGAAACATCGACAGCTGTCACAGAAAGAAAGGGTGCCCGTTGCCATAGATGTGAGAATACTCGTGGCAGGGAAGTACCTTCTTTATAGAAGGTACTTTATTTTGCGAACGACATTCAATAATATATCGACACTTGTAAACCGAAAGATTCTACAATGACCCATTCATTTTCGACATTATTTCCAATAAATACATTCTAACACACACATAATATGAGTGACTATATATATGAAGTAAATATTAACATATAATGTTGATATATTATATATTTAAAATATTCAACAACATTGTAACATTAACAATGTATTATTTGTTGATTATCATGTTCAAAAACTTGTATTGTTAGTTTTCTAAAAAAACGTAACCTTTATTAAACATTTTAATCAAAATTATATCATTATATCAAATTCATCCAATAAATATATTATTCTTTTATTAAATGGTTGGAGGGACCTCGGGGGTCGAAGGCAGCAAGAAACTCGCAAACGTGCACTCGCAAGAGCTCGACGGGTTACCATTTCGTACATATATATGCACATACTGTAGTTACAGTGGGAAAAGGCAAGTAGGCAGAACGGGGAGTGAGGGACAATGGAGAACCAGCATTGATCGGTCAGGCAGGCAACGCCACTATCACAGATATATATATATATATATATATATATATATATATATATATATATACAGCCTCTGCCACTATGGATAACTCTCGGCCGGTTTTGAAGATTCCATGTACTGATAGCTTGAGATCTTCCTTCTTTTCCGGCGCAGCCGGGATAAAAAGGTACCAACAACTTTAAATTATTTTATAAGATGTTTAGCTATAATTTTGCTCGAAAAAAATGGGTAGTTGTGAGTTAGAAAAGAATGTTCAGGTCTGCCAAAGAATTGCCAGTAATTTAAAGAAGGTACCAATCACTTTAGATTGTTTCAGAAGATATTTAGTTATGATGTTGCTCGAAAAAATTGGGTCGATGTAAAATACAAAAAAATGTTTAAGGTAGTCTCGCCAAGGCCTTTTTCTATAGATTTTTTTAAATTCATTTTCAGGACACATTCAAGAGACTGTTAAGTGATTGCCTGCAAAATTTGAAAAGGATTCACCGTTGTGTATTCGAGATATTGGCAATCAAAGATTGCGCGGTTTTACACGTGCAATCTCATGGGGGGCAGTGGAAAATTTCACCTTTCACGCAATAACTTCGAAACTTTTCTACAGATGTCTTTTTAATTCTCAATTACAGAGGACCATATGATGAAGTGGGTAAAAAAAACATGAATTTTAACCATCTAGTTTCAGAGATATAGCGATTTGGTTAAAAAGAATTCAAAGCGTAAAAAATTTACAGTCGTTTTCCTGGGACGTGTTTATGTTGACAGCGTTTGTAGTACCAGACGTGCCTCCGCCATTTATTATCTAAAAAAATATTTGTTTCTTAAAGTAGATAGATAAAACTAGTACTTATCGAGCCGGAATTTAAAAATTTAATTTTTTTTCGGGTCATGGCAGTCACTGGAATAAAACAGGCGATTTTTCGCCTCAAAATTGTTCAGTACTTATGATGAAAAAAAAACTATGCCAGGTATCGGAAAAATGGCTCGATAAGTACTAGATTATTGTGTGAAGCATAACTGTGCAAAACTTGATCCCGATCGGTCAAGTAGTTGCGGAGATATTTCGAGTTGCGGAGATATTGCGGAGAGTTTCGAGTAAAACGCGTCTAAAGTTTTGAGTACACTTTACACTGAAATAATTGGTTTATTTTAAACTTACATGAAATCGTCGGTCCTGGACTATATGACGGATCTTCCTTAGATGTTGACGCTTCCATTAGATCTTTTTTGCTGTGTCAACCTCATTCATAGTCAAACTCATAGTCAAACAGATGACAAAGGTCGCGTCTACCTGCGCCCCAACCGTTAGTCGTTGCTCACCCGGTCAGTTACAAAACACTATAACTTCGTCATTACTGCGAATTTCCTTATGAAATTTTCAGGGTAGATACTCAAAGGATAGTACTTTCGAATGAGCACCTTTTTGAAAAATCGATCTTTTTTACCGACCCAGGTGTATGTAAGCCCTTAAGTAATATCTACGACGCTAGCGCCACGAAGCGACTGGAGCAGATTAGAACTCGATTAAAGTAGCGTCTGCATATCCGTATACGCAGAGTATCTACGTATTAGTAGCCGAAATGGACAGTCTGATACAAAAGTGAGGGTTAGGTAAACATTTTATTAGGCATTTTCATCATTACTTTATACGTTTTCACATCCCGACAAGATGTATAACCTACATTATAAGGACATTTCGTAATATTTCGAAGCTTTCATCGATTGAGCGGAGAATCAACGTTTCAACGTGACTGTGGCGAGACTACTACCTTAAGAATGCCCATCAATTGTTAAAAATTTAAAAAAAGGTACCAACCATTTCAAATTGTTTCAGAAGATGTTAAGTTATAATGTTGCTCGATAAATGGGGTAGATGTGAGCTGCGATGGAATTTTCAAATTTGCCAAAGAATTGACGCAAATTTCCTAATGTCTGTAGAATTACGTTCGTAGAAAGTAACGTTACGGGAATGTTGCGGGGCTTTAGGGGTGGGCCTGAAACAGCATTGGTATGGTAATCATTGGGTAAAATTGAAAAAAAATGAGTGGAAGTCGATGAAGATGGTTGGAGGATGAGAAAAGAAGGAGACTATTCAAGTAGGACTATCGTTGGGGAATTCTCCGATGAGGATGAAACGTGATGAAGCAGGGCTTGATGCCGATAGGAACCTAAGGAATGACCGGTTCGCCAATCGATCCGAAACTCCCACCGTATTCTCTCTCGTTCTCTTACCGCATTACTTCCGAAGGCACGAAGACGTCTCCTCAGGATCAAAATGTTGGCCAGAAGGCGAATGCCGCGTCCTGCGGTGACTATGGGTGACCGGTATATAAGCGATTCCGACCTTCAGTTGGCGACTATCGCAAATCGTATCCGCTTCTAAACGCGAGATGAAACTTGGCAAGACTGGGAAAATCAGAACGCGAAGTGAGGAACGAGACGAGGACGATTCAGTTATGTAGCTACTAGGTATAACAAGAGGAACAAGAGTTTCTCACTTTATGGAGCTTGCGGATGATGGTAGGAAGGACCGGGACGAAACTGGCGGGGTTGGAGTAAAATACTTTATAATTGAAAAGCTTCGCTTAAATGGAAACGTTTCGCTCTGCCTCGCTTTTGAAGAACGTTCATTCATTGCTGATGGTAGTGGTGATGGTGACGGAAGGAAGGGTGTTGAATAAAAGTGAGACCTTTCTCAACCCACTGGAGAAAAAGAGACAGCTCCTCCAGCACTCTCTACCTCTTCGTCTGTCTGTCATTGGCGCACAGCACGAACGACAAAGCAGAAACGAAAGAATGGCGAATGAGGGAATTGGAGTTTGAGAGGAACGTGCGGATAAACGAATTTATTATGGAAAACGCCATCAGCTCTCTTCTCACGACCTCGTTTCACGTGTGCGGAAGGAGAAATACTGAAAAAATAAGTAATTCCTTCCGACCCAGCAGCTGCCGTGTGCTTCTCTGTGCTTTCGCCAACTTTCTAAACCATACCAATTCTCATACCATGCCATGGAGCCATGGGACTAATCGTTTTTACCTTTCGTGAAGCTGTTCAACATTCTCCCCTAACGAAGTCTGACTTATCATTTTTATTCTAGCCCGTAGCGCAACTTCCTCGTCTCGTCGTCCGTATAGACGATTCTTTTTATCTTTTATTTTATTTTTTATTCTCATTCTTCTCGCTTTTTCCACTCGCCACTACGGTCTTATTTTTCGTTCTGTCTTCTTGAAAATGTCAGGAAGATAGACGTGGGCGTTCCTTGCTCGTTATGTGACCATCCAGGATAACCGCGGGCCCTAGTCCACTCGGCTAAAGCGTCCTTGATCGTTCCTCAAGAACTTCTTTCTTATATAAATATATATATAGATGGAGAAATGATATTTTGGACCCACTATGTCAATGCAATGTTGGCTATCACCACATCGAGCTGTTTTGAGGACGGTCCTTTATATCTTTCTAAACGGATCGTTGATTTTGTGTCCAGAAGGGTCTTTGAAATGACAACGACCATGGGGTCAACGAGCTCCTATGAGGCTGGTCCTCAAAGTCAATTGTCTTCAAAAGCATGTTTCCCCATGGATATGTATCACCAACTGAGTAAGCTCCGGCTTTCTCTTCCTCTACTTTCCTTTTTTCCTTTCTCCGGTCATCAAGTAACGATTCATCATTGTTCTTTTATCCAGCCAACCGACGAGATCACACTTCTTTTTTCTAAGTCTTCCACTGCAAGAGCACAATATTTCGCGAGCATACGACGCGACGAGGCAGCTTTTCCATTCCACATACATTTTCATATTCGATTTTCATCTTTCTCGAGTTTCGTCCACGCAGGAATTATCGGCTTTTCCTTCAGCTTGGCAAACTTTCGCTCGAGTCGAGGTATATTTGGTAGGGAACCACTATAACCGATCAGGCAACGCATAGAAAAAGAACGACACATACAGTCGCAAGATTTTCTATGTCGATGCCACGAAAGCTTTTTCCGAGATGAGGGAAAATAGGAGAGAGGGAGAGAGAGAGAGAGAGTGAGTAAAAAGAGTGTTCGAAAGAGCTTTCGTCACTTCGCGCAAATCAAGCTGAAGAATTCCGTCACGAGCATTCCAGTAAAAATTCATTTTAACCAGCTCGCGATTCAAGAACGACACGCGTTATAATTAATGGCTTTTCAATCGTATATAATATGGATTGTGTGCGGTTCGCTGGAAAATTGTAATGAAACTGACAATACAAGACAGTTCCCCGTAATCATCTGTACACGTGCAGGGGCCACCTCATGTGCAACTGGATATTCGTTTTGTCCATTTTCCCGGATCGCTGATATTCTCTCTCTTCCTTTCTCTCTCTCTTTCTCTCTCTCTCTCTCTCTCTCTCTCTCTCTCTCTCTCTCTCTCTCGCCGTCTCTGGCTCGTTCTCGATAATTTATTTTACAGATTTGGCTCATAGAATTGCGTTTCATACGGGCTGATCCAGGTGTGAGTGAGAGGAGTTTTCACGATAGAACGTGTCCAGATATTCATGGCAGGGTGCAAATACTCAATAGGTTCACTTCGTCGAAGGATATATATTATATATTTCTATGCAAGCGTATTCACCATTATATATATACATGGATTGGCAGAGAGGGCAATTGGTGAGAACAATTCGGTACACCCTGTGTTACCTCTTTCTCCCTTCCTCTCTCTCTCTCTCTCTCTCTTTCGTTTCCTCCATACCCTGGTGGTAAAATCCCCCACCCCTCTTGCCTCTATCCTCACCTCGACCAGGATTGCGCAACGCTTTATAGTCCGTAATACTTCCAATGAAAAGCGTGATAATCGATCCTAGCCGGCTGAATGCCCGCACACCGAACAGACGAGTGGCATGGGCGCGAAAATACCGAAAATAAAAGAGGCAAGGAAAGGTGAAATGAACGTAAAAAAAATGCCGAGAGAGTGAGAGAGGACGAAAAAAAATATAGCGAGCGAGTGGGTAGGAAATAGATATAGAATGAGAGAACAATGAAAAAAAGAGAGGAAAAAAATACAGGAAAAAAGCTCGACGTACGAGCGTCGATTGTCTGTCGATCCGTGTATTCGCGGTGTTGCAAAATGTACACACAACCCCTTGTTTTGCTGGATGAGGGGCTGAGGGGAACGTTTAGCAATCGACCATATATATATACAAATACATATATATATATGTGTGCAGTCGAAACCGCTTATAATGGCATTGCCTACAACAACGAATCGGGTATAACGTCGGTATTGCATGGTCCCTTCAATGTCGTTACAACCGTTTTTTTACTGTACATGGGAAAAGGTGATTTTGATGATTTTTTACTTCTCATAGTAGCCTATTGTCCCGATACTCAACATTATGAACATCCTAATGACTTTAAAATTCCCTGTAGATAAATATAAGCATATTTATATAAAGGCTATTTAAAGTAGGGTTGGGAGGGGCATGTTGAGCAAGTTTGGAATGATCGCCCTGTAATTCCTTAACAGTCTGCCGTATAAAAGTGAAACCTACTTTGGTCAATAGGAAATTCATCTGGGAAAAAAGTCTGTAGACGAAATTCCTGTTATCCTTATTGTTTCACAGATAATAGCTCTCAAATGACTAAAGCCATATTTGCTCAACCTGCCCCGATAGTGGGGTAAGCTGAGCAAAGTAAGAATTGCATTAAAAAATCAGGCGTATGCAACATGATTTGGTACAATGCAGTAATAAACCAACAGTTGCTTGTTAATTAGTTAGATTTTGAAACATTAATATTGATTGAAATAAACTTTGAAATATTTTTTTCTCATACGATGGTAGAAGAAAATCTTTTAATCACGTTTTTTTTTTACTTTTGGGTGCAAAAATAATGAAACGTCCCATGTTGCCGTCTCGTGCGCGGTATGGCAACGGGCGATGGCGTGATCTGTTCTTTTCCCCATACCTCTCTTTCCGCCATTTGATGCACCCGCGCGCGGTGCTTAGTTTACCAGATATTTCGATTGCCCAACTTACCCGACTGCTCAACATGCCCCTCCCTACCCTATCATCATAGGACCAAAATTCACCTATTATTTATGAAAAAAAATTAGGGTTCGACAGCCGGATGTGCTGGCACCCAACATTACATCTATATAACCGGTTCAAAATGACCATTTCCCATATATATACGTATATATGTGCTGCCATACTTGTGGAACCTGGTTAAGTTGCCCCCTCTCGTCTACTAACACGAGTCGACGAATATGACTACGCGGATAGAATTCAATAGCCGTTTATTCGAGCGCCAGCATGAAAAAAACTGATCGGCGAGATAAAATGGAACGTTTGGTTATATGCACACAGTGGATCTATCTGAAACAATAGATCCCTTCCACCTGCCTTACCAAGCATCTGACGGGATCTACCGCGGATTCGTTTTTCCACCCGTTCGTACGGACTGTAGGTTGAGCGAGCTGCGGGAATGGAAGCTGGCATTTGAAAACGGAAGGTCCGGGCGCTTCCGGTTAGTGCTTGTCCGCATCCGGTTCTTTCTTTACATTCCAACTTGGTCGCTCGCGCTTGCTCTGCCCCGCTCTGTCTTTGCTTCTTTTGTCCTGATGATCGTCCTCCTGAGATCCCAAAACCCGAGGGGGAGGACTATCACATCTTGCCTACAATTGATTTATTATGGGGCAGCGGCGGTTAACGAAGGAACGCGAAAAAACCGGAGAAAGGGTAAAGTAGAAGACAAAGAAACGCCACCTCGTCTATATGCGCAGATGACGGGGACCACTTTTTGCTTTTAGGAAGATTGAAAAATGAATGTGGAGCCGAGTGACGATGTGGGCTTTCCTGCCAAGGGAGAGAGAGAGAGAGAGAGAGAGAGAGAGAGAGAGAGAGAGAGAGAGAGAGAGAGAGAGAGAGAGAGAGAGAGAGAGACGCAGAGATAAGAAAAAGTACAGTTAAAAAGAGAGAGGAAGAAATAGATGGCTTGTTTGGGTAAGATAGATAAATAGATAATTTATCTATCGTGTATTGATGATGGCTTATTATGTGCAGGGCCCGGGCTTATGTATTGATCATGACCCATGTATTGATGTCTATCGATATATGATAGCTCAATCTAGCCGAGCACTCAGATGGTTATTTTAGAGAGGGAATTTCCGGGGATTCCTCAACTCTGAAAAAGACAGAGCGAGAGAGAAAGGAAGAGATCTTGAAGGGTCTGAGAGAGGAAAGAGAAAAGACATCCATTTCTAATACACGACAAGCCCCCGACGATTTGTTCTCTCCCATGCTAGCTCAGTGCAGCCTCCACCTATAATAAAAATCGATAAGTCTATCTGGAACATCTCCCAAAGGAACGTTTCGCCAGAGTGGTCGCCACGAATATATCGTACATCCGTGAAATATAGGGTGTATATTCACGTTACGTTGTACCCCATTCGTATAGTCGTATGGTGCAGGGAATAGCGAGAAACCACCTTCATTTTTACCTCCCCCCCCCCCCCCCCCCCATATCCTGCACTCTACTTTATATCCGGTAGTGGTTTTCGTTTTTTTAGGAAACCCGAGAGAATCGATCGCTTCGATAAACCCCGTCACCGATCTAAAGATATGTGGAGAACTTTTGTAATCTGCTCACCGGCATTTTTACGGTATTCTGTGGCAACTCCATTATCGATTCTTTTTGACTAGCATAAACCATCATTGCATCGTGGTTCGTAATGGATCACCGATCTTTGGCAATTGGGCTTTGGATATAGTCGAATTAATTCTGTGGTGACACTGGATCGAGACCAGCTCATTTGTAAATGATTGTACGAACGATATTCAACCTCATTGACTCCAAAACCAGGTAGCGCGTACTTTGGCCATTGCGCAACATGGAGAAATCGAAGAAACCCATCATTGCCATTGCTAACATCATTATTATGGTTGTTGATGACAAAGAAGGTTCAAATAGTCGAGAAGATAACGATACTTAGGTACAGCGATCCACAAATGGAACACAGGTCACGCAGATTGCTGATGACTAATGGAGAATTAACAATTTTAACATAGCTACATGAGAAATGCCTGCACCATCCAACTGCATAGTACAAATGTCGCAGACTGTAGATAGAGTTTTTACGAGTGTCAATCCACGAATTTGCGTCATTTCTGTACCTTCCGTAATATAATTCTCTATAATGCAATCATTGACAGTTAAAATTTTATTGTAACTTCATTGGCAGTATGAAATTGTACCGAAATTTGATAATTGCGATTGTGTTTTATCGTGGGATTGGCGATCGATCCGAGGTGAGCTGTCGGGGATCCCCCTGGGGTCAGGGGGGAACGGAGCAGAACTGTGAAATTACACGAACCGCCAGTGCTCCATGGCAGATAGAGACGAAGGGACGAGAGGATATGTGTGAGTCTGGCTGTGTGCGTGTACGCGCGGGTAGAGGTTAACGTCTCGCTGGTCGATAGTGTGCGATGTACTGTTGGATGAGCTATATGTATATGCACAGCGTTGAGCGGAACACACGTAGGGTACAGTGGCTGCTGGCATGGCTGATTTGTGTGACAGATCGGGGCCAGAGGACAACCAAGAGGGAGGAGAGAGAGCGAATTGTGGCGGGACGGGGAAAAGAGCGGGGGGTCGGACAGTTCGTAACGCCACAATGCCAATATATTTCGTTTTTGGGGGCTTGAAGGCCTCCCCAGCAACCCTATGCGAATATGCAGGTTGACTGGTGCGCTACACCCTGGAACCCAACGCGTCCACCAACTGTTTCGCAATAACGCTTCCTACTTTATATATACATTGGCTTCTGTGCGCATAAATAAACAGCTATACCCGTTCACCCGTCCGAATCAGCCATAGAATCCTCGACGAGAGAACAAGAGACATAGGAAGAGGGAGAGAGATAGAGAGAGAGAGAGAGAGAGAGAGAGAACAAGAGCAACAGATAGAGAGAAACGATATCTCCACCGGAAACTGGTCCATGGAAGCATCCGAGACTCGAATACATAACAGTCGAGCACATCAGATACAATACGTATTATAACCAAATCTGGAGAATTACTTACGGTAGAATGAATCAATTGAAACACGAGAGGCAGAAGAGGAAGTGGAAACGGGAGCCAGAGCGAGAGAAAGAGAAAGAAATCCGATTTTAGGGTCATGCAATCTATCAATAGGAAGGACTCGGGAATCCAACGAAAAGGAACGAACAAAAGAAAAATAGGTGAGTGTGTCGCTGTTCCCGGGAAACAATAATACCTACCTTTCGCCAATCTCCCCATGATCGCGTCTGTTACGACAATAAATTAATAAAGGATGTCTCGTTCCTGTACAACACATAACCGGCGGATTCGGAACTGAATGTATTTTCCGTACAAATGCTCAACAAATCTTGAAGGGTTAATTGGCATCCACTCGAGGGAAAACTTCGTAACGAGAACAAGTTTTTTCACCCAAGCATACAATTCCAAAGGCTGTTGCTTTTCTTTGAGCCTACCGGATTTTAGGTTTTGGATCGGCCAAAGAAAAGTTCATCCAGTCAAGACTTTGATTCCAGTGGCAGTTCCAGTTCTTTGGGCTCATCGAATTTCAGGTTTTGGGTCAGTCGAAGGAACGTTTCAGCCAAGACTCCAATTCCAGAGGCTGATCTATTTCTTTGAGCCTATCGAATCCCAGTCTTTGGGCTGGCCATAATTGGTGCATTTAAGGCTTTAACCCTAAAGAATATTATACGTTTAGGTTCAGCGGACGAAAAATTGATCCATCGAAAATTCCAATTTCAAAGACTATTTCCAGTCTCTACCGTCCCCCAAATTGCATTGGACGCCACTCCCATGATTCCGAGCAACGAATGTGACCTGATCGATACGATTCTCGTTTAAAGCTCGCGTTGCACACAGCAGGGAATTAGGAGGATCGACGATTCCGTGGTCGAACGTGAGTTTGTTCGTCCAAAGGCCTCTACTGTACCTACACACCATACGTGTACTGTATCTTCATGTATATAATCCACCTGCTGTTTCTGCATACGAAACTAATGGCGACGAGCTTCGCCCACACCTTGCACATATTCACACACGGACGGCACCCACGCACACGTACACACATGCTCCACTTTCAGCAAACAAAATTGCGCAAAAGCGTTCAACTGTGTGCGTGAAATGGTGCCTGTGGGGGTCCTTTTGTTGCACAGCTTTGCTTGCATAAACTACTTTCCAAGCCGAATACATATTCTCGCAGCTATCTGTCTATCGCTTGTACCATGTACGCAAGTACATCGCGTGCTGACACACCAAACAGTTTCTCTCCCTCTCTACACAACACCCTTCCGCTATCTTTCGCACACACATCGCTGAGTACCAAAGTTATGTTAACGCGCAAAGCGCGAGGGTTAACGTGTCGTTATCAATCACAAAGAATCTGGACGGGAATCAGCGAGAACGACAGAGATAGAGCGAGGGTGAGAAATTGAAGAAAGTAAGTTTGACACGAGACGGAATGTTGGAATGTTCATCAAATTCATCAATCTCGTTGAATTAAAAAAGAACGAGTAAACTTCCTACCCCTGTACATTACTTCACTCGTGATATTACGTTTCACTCGAAGAGCCACGCGCAATGTAGTCGATTTCGCCAATTATTCGAAACAAACCGAAGGGAAAGATATCTGGACATCACGTTCGTTCTTGTAGCTGACGTATATTCGAAGGTTGTACGCGGGGGTGGATTTTTCTAGTATGAGCAAGAATGACGGAAAATCCCCATGATGATGATTAAAGTTCACGTCGACATTGACACTGCGAGTAAAACCGAACGATTAATACATTGTACCATATTCTGAGAACACTGGGATGGACAAAAAGAAAACGCTGCATCGAGATCCTTCGTTGACGAGCCGAAATAAGGGGGAAAAAAGGGAGAGAGAAGCGAGAAAGAGTCAGAGAGCAATGTGATGAGTTTGAAACGAGGGACGAGTTGCTGAATCGAGACTCTTCAAATCAAGAGTTCCCAGCAGGAAGCGATGGAGCATCGGATCGTAGAGATTTAAGGGTTAACACATCGACAGAAAGAGAAGGAGAGACATGCCGATTACGAATCCATTGTCATCCCGTGTAGCAATACGATTTCGTCGTCGGCGACGACGTGGGTGAACCGGACGAGTGAATGACGTTTCGAAACAATGGATGCCGTTAACGCGGAGCCCGCAGTAACACAGTTTCATTGTTTGCCACCTTCACAATGCGAGTCGTACACCAATGGAAATATACCAACCGCGCCCGGTTCGCCGAGAGAAAACGGAAAAATTAAAGGAGAGAGCGGCGCAAGAAATCGGCACACCGATTCAAAAGCAATTTGCCAACGTTTGATAGACCGTAGTCAACCAGCAATGTCCATTTCCTTCTATGGAGTGAAAATTACTCAACATTTACTTTACCATCTTATAGCCCAAGTGCAAACTACCTGCGTAACTTATTCGTTTGGGTTTGTTTGGATTGCCAGTCTTTTGGATCACCAAATTGGATTAGAGATGATGAATCTGTATCATTTTCGGTCGATCATTGATCATGAACAGTATGTGGGGAAAAACAACAAAGACTTGGCTGGCTTAACTGGCATGGCAAATCTTATCTAGATATACTGATGTGGGCAAGAGAACAGAGAATGACCGATCTGAAACGCAAGTTCCTGGATTGCAGTTCAAAAACCGGTAGGCTAGGGAGGGGCATGTTGAGCAGTCGGGTAAGTTGGGCAATCGAAATATCTGGTAAACTAAGCACCGCACGCGGGTGCATCAAATGGCGGAAAAAGAGGTATGCGGGAGGGGAACACATCACGCCATTGCCCGTTGCCATGCGGCGCACGAGACGGTAGCACGGGACGTTTCATTATTTTTGCACCCAAAAGTAAAAAAAACGTGATTGAAAGATTTTCTTCTACCATTGTATGAGAACAAATATTTTAAAGTTTATTGCAATTAATTTTAATGTTTTAAAATGAAACTAAATAACAAGCAACTGTTGGTTTATTACTGCACTGTATCAAATCATGTTGCAGACTGTTAAGAAATTACAGGGCGATAATTTCAAGCTTGCTCAACATGCCCCTTCCAAAATTCTACTGGTACGTTCACCAGATGACCGATCAGTACTTCATTTCGAATTTTTTCCCTCACAAGATTTTCGCCATAGTGGATCATTGTGGCATGATTGAAGGGGAATCCTTAGGAAGATCGCAGAGGTCTTTCATTATTCGGAAAATCCTTCTCGTCTCGTTCCATCATTCGCCAATCGCTCCCCTCTAGATTCAACTAGCTGTCGTTCACTGTACGTAAGGTCTTTCCGCTATCATTGTGCCCCTCTTTCGGTCGTTGCCTCGTTTTCTACCTCGGTCTTCTTTTATCTCCTACCCTCACTAATTCCCATCATTAGAGTTACATACACTCCGCGATTCGAGCTATATATGCATGTGGCAACTTCATTTGCCACCACAGCAACGAGAGTTGGCCCAACATTTAAATACCAAAGTATCCGAAGAGCTGATTTTAATGCATCCGCCTCGCTACTGTTCCCAGTTCACCTCGTTGCCTTTTCTCGCAACGCTCTACCGAAAATCCCTTTTTCGAAGACATTCCGTCTTGGATTTCTCCGTCTTGAATTTCTCCTTCCTACCTCTCACGTTCACTCTTTCCTCTTTCTGCTAATTCTCTTCTCACTCTTTCTGTCTTTCAATACTCCCTTCGCCACAGGAGTATTTCACCGAGTTCACTTGGTTGAAGACTGGGGGCCTGCTGGATTTATATGCAAGCTCTCCACTATTCCCCTCACCCCCATGTGCCAACAAGGTATCTTTCTGCAACCCCTTTTGATACCGCGTTTTACCCCTTCGTGTGTAGACATGTGTGTGGAAAAGATACTTTTGAGCCCGTTATATCAATGTAATGTCGGCTATCAGCAGAACAGGCTGCTTTGAGGAACGTCGTTACATCTTACCAAACGCATCGTTGATTTTGGGGACTGGACGGTTCTTTCAGGGATCATCACCGTGTAACGGGTCAAAAATAGCTGATTTTCGCGATTTTTTTTTGTTGGTTAAAAAACGCTAATCAGTCTGATTTTTTTATGTCCAATCAAAGCACTCATGAAGAACAGAGAATAAATTTTTAAACGTTTATATTTATTTTTTTTACTTTTTTTCAACGGTTGAAAATGTCTTCGAAAAAAAAGGAGTCCTCACGGTGTACACGGTTGTGGCCGTGAATATTATCCGAAACAAAACGATTATTAATCAGTATGAAAGCCGCTATCTTTCCATGAAGGTTTTTTTCAATAAAAAATGACAAAATGGTGGCGGTTTGACAAAAAGTATCGAATTTAGCCTTTTTTCGTTAAAAAAATATGAAGATTAAAGAAAAGCTTCCATAGCAAGATAAAGAATGGCATGGAGAATGTTGTGTCAAAACTTGAGACGGATAGCTTGAAAACTCTTCCTTTGAGAGTGTACACCGTTTTGAAAAACGACAATTCGAAAAAAATGCGTTTTAAGTTTCGAGTGCAGAATTGCCATATAAATTGTCTACTTACGATGAATCGGCGATGCCAGGTCCATGGTTATAACAGTCTATACTATCGAATAATGCAAAAAAAAATCGATTTTCTGAAAATTTTACACTGTGATGATCTCTTCAATGACCTCCGTATACTTACATTTATCCGAAGATGATGTCGAAGAATTTACATATTGTTGGGTATGAAGACAACTGGCTACTATGAGGATCGTTCTCGAAGTCAAATGTCCTTAAAATGACCTCTCCCTCTGCCATATATACATACATATTGCTTGCCTCGCGTGTTCGTTGATGGCTCGCCCTCACTTATTCCCTTATTCTTCGTCTCTTTGCCCAAACCCTCAACTTCTCTGTCCTCCTACCCCTTTGGTGGCCGCGAGACCCATATTTCCTCGACCCTGTCTCCGTTCGGCTTCGTTCCTTCGTTTACTTACACGCGCATATACACCGCGTGCGAACGCTGGGCCTCTCTTACATTACCCTTCACCCGTCCTCTCTGCCGCTCCTCGTCTCTTTTGTCGAAAAGCACACGAGGTATACATAGTGTCGCTCGATATCCTTCATCCCCATAGAACGCGGCGACGATTTAACCAGCTGCGAGCGCAAGGATATCCATTTATCAGAGAACAACGTTGCAACCCAGTCGCATATAAAGCACCCACTGTGAATTTTGTTCACCGAAACGCGAGGGAAAAATAAATTGGCGCGTCAGCTATATGCTTTCTTGCACAGCTTACGTTGTGTGCATCCCGTTATGAGGACGATCATAGTTTAGGAGGAAATACACTTGTCACGGCAGTCGACATTTATTACGCAATGTGAATGATAAATTCTAGTCTTTTTTTCTAAGTGAAACTTCTTATACGAGGTTCTCGCGTTTAACGCTTGCGTTACTTTCTAACGCGTACCGTGGAGGGGGAAAAGAAAGAGAGAGACAGAGAGATAGCCGGTGAGTGAAAGGAGAGACGTGCGCATGCGCATTAGTATCCCCATGATATACGAAGAATCATACGGCGCGTCACTAGCAATCTTTCTAAAAACATTCTTGCTTTGCTTCTGCTACTCAGCAAATGTTTTTGAAACGTGCCTCCAGTGACGCTCCGTAGGTATTGCTTGTTGCGTTGTGTTGTTTACCTCGGTGTGTTTACATTCGATTTATAGTGTGGAGAATTTTATTTGCTCTTTGTATCATTGTTTATAAAATATTTTGTAAAATATATGAGGTGAGTGATACGTGATGCATACTGAAAGTGACAATTTAAAACACTTGAAAGTGTGCAAAGTGGAAAGTGGCTTATAATTGTGAAAATAACCCACAGAGTTCTAGATTATCTGAAGGTACGTTTCATTTTATCTTTTTCTATCATTCTTAAAAGTCAGGACAACAACTCTATTCTTTATTTCTCTGTTCTCAGACATCTCTATTCCAAAATATCTCATGTCTAAAACATTTCTCTGCCGAAACATCTCTATTCCAAGAGCCATAAATAATAAAAATAAAAGTGACGACAAAAATGACGAATGAAAATAATCGACAGAAAATTTACTGTGAATTTAACATAAATTGCTCTTTAAGATTATGAGCCTCGTTAGAGGTTAAATGAAATTAAAAATGAGAAAAAAATTGAATTCAATTGACTTTTAATTACAATCGTACGGAAGTCAAACAAGTTTTCAATGAATTTCAAATTTATAATTGAATTGTCAGTGCAGAATTGAGTTTTCGATCGAAAATTAAATGAATAAAAGTTAATCTTGTAATTTTGCAATTAAAAAAAATTCAATCGAATGTTTTAAATTTCTTTTCAGCACAATCTGATATTTTGATTCATCAGTGACATGAGTGTTTAAAGTTTCACTTCTAACGAGCGTGGCTACCACGCATACAATTTTTTTTCTTCTCCAGTCAATTGAAATTTCGTCGAACGTGGCATCGAATTTGTATGAGGGGGGGAGAGGAGGGAGGGCAAACATTGTTTCTTCGAACAAAAGTCATTTTGGTAGCAATTCTGAAAATGTGTTGCCTTCAACCCTCAGCGACGACTTTTGATCACTTCTTCGACATTTTTGTATCAGCTGCCTTTTTCTTTTACTTTTCACAAGTTCAAGGGGTAGTCTTTACTCAAGGTCTTTACGACTCGAGGGCGATTACGAGTTTCACGGAAGGACTTTTTCTCTGTCTGTCTCTCTCTCTCTCTCTCTCTCTCTCTCCCTCTTTCTCCCTTTTAGCCCTTCACCAAGATACGTAAAGAGATTTGACTTTAACCGAGTTGATGTTTGCACGCGTGTTTCACGCGCAATTTCATAGTTTTAGAAGGCAACCCTACGTGATTGTGCGCCCATGTGTGTTGGCTCAACGAAAGCCCCCATGCTTTGGAGAAGTTATCGTCTTACTCGTTTTGGCCGAGTCAGGCTTGACGCTTTCGTTGTGTGTATATATATATATATATATATATATATATATATATATATATATATATATATATATATATATGAATTCGTCTTATCGCGTGTTTGTTTATAGGAGAGAAGGAGACAGGAATGCGGTTGGCAGGAGGGTTGTTTTATGGCTAAGATGAGTTTACGTGACCGGGAGACTGACTCGATTTCTTGGTTCTCGTGACCTCGCGATTTGATCGCTACCTCCTTCGCCCTCCTTCATTCCTCTCTCTCTATACCTCTCCCTCTCCTTCTCTACTTTTCTTCATCTTTCTCTTTCCCTTTTCTTTTCTTTCTTAGTCTCTTCCCATTTCGCCATATCCCTCGTGTTCACCTATACTTTGATGAACGGTCCTTTTTTCTGTTTCTTTTTTTACAGACCATTTCGTTTTCTCGTTTATCTCGGAGATCTCGACATGTCCTTAGAGCGTGTGCCTCGGTGTGGGTATACACGCATCCAGGGTACAGCTATTGCCACCCATGAAATCTATATGTTCGCTGGAGGTAAAAGATAGCTGGATTTGATTTCGTGTATCAAGGGATTTTTTTTTATGCCTCGGTCTCCATATCCTCTCCTCGACTCACTGAATCTACGATCTCTCTCTCTCTCTCTCTCTCTCTCTCTCTCTCTCTCTATCAGTCTCTCTTGTCCTCTATTTTTCTCTTCCTTTCTTTCTCTTTCTTGTATATCTAGCTTCAAGGTATGTACTTGACCGGAAAAATCTTGTTCAACCAGTTACTTGCCTAAGAGGGTTTTGCCCCTTACTCTACGCTACGCCCTCCCTCCCCTCCTCCTCCTTAGGTAAAAGTTCATATCGATGTTTTTGAACTTAAGAGAATGCTATGGGTTCGGATTTGCGGCCAAAGCAGCGGAACGATCATGGGGAAACTTCGGTATTTTGTGGTGAATTAAAGGGTTAGGCTACTTTACAATTGTGAAAAATCAGATAAATAATTGTTTGGCTCAAATGGTGCCTAAGGGTCTTAAAGATAATATACCAAAATATAATGAGCGGTCAAAATCTCTAAGTACCTCAAACAACTATAATCTGTGCCTGGAGCTGGATGCGCAACGCAGCAAGCTTTCCGTATAATCGCTACCTCAACCTGCAAAAAAGGCACAGATCAGCTTCAGAGAGATTGATGTGGAAGGCCGGCTGGATGGTTCCGGAATCGCAGATTAGAGGTATATAAGAATTTTCTACGATTTTATAATACTGAAAATTGTTTTACCCATTTTACTAAAACGCGTCTTTCTCGAGAGAACGTTTTTTTAACTGGGCGGAAACATGACTCGAACAAATCTTCACCAATCGATTTGAAAATTTAACTGTCCATTTAAAACCAGACTCTTTACAGAAGTATACGTAGGATTTTTTCCTTATGCTGTATAGTTTCTTTGTCATAAACAATTATCTGATGATTTTTTCCTGAAATTTATGATCTTTTTTTTCTAAAATGCGACATTTCGGCAACAACAAATATATCGAAAAAATCCTACGTACTTCTATACCTGTTCTTATGTATAAGGCAAAAATGTTGGTTTTTTGTTCCAAGTCAAAAATGGAATACGTTCCCGCCCGTCGACCCTTCCAAAGGAATGACGTCAACGGAGAAATTCTGTGCAGCTGCCATTTTCTTATTAATCACTGCGAAAAAATTATTTTGTATAGGTCATTAGTAATATAATAAAGATTGTGCACGGAATTTTGATTGATTTTATTATTCCGCCAAAAAAAAATTCCGAAATATGCCTATTTTTTCTTGCTCTAGTCTGGCCTAAGTTCTCATAACGAGACAGAGTAATTTTAGTAGGGTAGGGAGGGGTAGGGAGGGGCATGTTGAGCAAGTATGGAATTATCGCCCTGTAATTTCTTAACAGTCTGCTGCATCAAAATGGAACCTGCTTTGGTAAATAGAAAATTGATCTGGGAAAAAAAGTCTGTAGACGAAATTCCTGTTATCCTTATTGTTTCACAGATAAATCGCTCTTAAATGACTAAAGCTATATTTGCTCAACCTGCCCCGATAGTGGGGTAAGTTGAGCATGAGTATGCGGTAAGTTGGGCAAAGTAAGAATTGCATTAAAAAATAAGACGTATGCAACATGATTTGCTACAATGCAGTAATAAACCAACAGTTGCTTGCTAATTAGTTAGGTTTTGAAACATTAACATTAATTGCAATGAACTTTGAAATCATTTTTCTCATATAATGGTAGAATAAAATCTTTCAATCATGTTTTTTTTACTTTTGGGTGAAAAAATAATGAAACGTTCCGTGTTACCGTCTCGTGCGTCGCATGGCAACGGGCAATGGCGTGATGGGTTCCCCTCCCCCATACCTCTCTTTTAGCCAATTACTGTACCCGCGTGCGGTGCTTAGTTTTCCAGATATTTCGATTGCCCAAGTTACCCCACTGCTCAACATGCCCCTGCTTACCCTAAATTAAATTGAGTGGTGAAAAAAATGATCCAATCGTGAATCAAAGAAACACATTAACCTCCTTCGATCTTACTTGTGCTGTTGTTGGAGACACATGGGTACTCGGATTGTTTGCCGGATGCTTCCTCCGATGGAGAAATAAGGAAGGAAGCTGTACTTCTCTCTCTCTCTCGCTCTCTCTCTCTTTCTACCTGAAGGCTATTCCCTTGTGGAACGAGACGAAAACAGAAGTGAAGAGAGCAGAGGAGGAACGCTCTGACCCGAGACGCTAAGACTGAAGGGGATGCAGGAGGTAGTGAGGAGAAGCCGGAGACAGATAAAGGGAGAGAGTTGTTAGATATAGAAGAAATGGAAAGCAGGATAGAGAGAGAGAGAGAGAGAGAGAGAGAGAGAGAGAGAGAGAGAGAGAAGGATGCAAAGTACCGAAGGGAAAATGAAAAATAATGCAAGCGCGCGCCCGAGAGTGAATGGCGTCGATGATGATGGTCCCAGAGAGCAGAGGGATGTGGAAAAAGTGGAATGGTTCGTCTCTGGAACTTCCCGACTCCCGGATACAACGAGGACGGGTACTACAGGAAGTAAGGGCAGAAGCAAAGAAAAAAAAACGAGCTGAATCGAGGCAAAAAGAATGAGCCAAGAAGATAGAAGATAAAGAGTGAGAGGGAGTGAGAAAGTTGAAGTGAGAGAGAGAGAGAGAGAATAGAATGATAAATAAAGAAAAAAATAAGAAATGCCAGAGCAAAAATGCAGAGTCACGACTTACGACGGAGCTTTTCATCGTGGCCGACCATTAAAGAGGCTCGCAAAACAACGCTTCGTTATAACCACCAACGACTCTCTTCCTCGTCGAAGGAAGAAAGCCAGTGACGTTTCCTCGCGTTACCCTCGTACCATTCGACCTCATCTCCCTCCCACCATCTCCATCGTCTCTGCCTACGAGGATGACGACGGCGACGACGGGAAAACCGCGAGCAACGATAATAACAAATGAACGACTTCGAGTTTTATGGCTCTCTGACTAATAATCTTTCCTCGCCCGGATCCTCAACCCGTTCTAACCTCATCTACCAGAGATTGGAATAA
Source organism: Ophion ventricosus (assembly GCA_963932345.1). Classification (NCBI taxonomy): domain Eukaryota; kingdom Metazoa; phylum Arthropoda; class Insecta; order Hymenoptera; family Ichneumonidae; genus Ophion; species Ophion ventricosus. Next base: position 7,362,925 of record OZ010723.1, read on the forward strand.
AAGAGCCAGAGAAAGGAAGAAAGAGAGAGAGAGAGAGAAAAAGACTGATACCGAAACGTATTAACCACTATTCCGATGCCTTAATTTTTCCTTCGATTAATTGTCTCCCTCCCAGAGTGCTAAGAAATCCATTTTTATCCTCTTCATCGTCAATCGCATAAACTCTTATTCTTTCCAACGGATCCTCCTTCCACTCATGGGTCAACATAAAATTGCGTAGTTTTCACAGCAGTTGGCTGAATACGAGGATAGAGCGCTCAGAGGCTGGATGATTGCTCTGAGAATATAGTCAGGAGTCGAGACTATAACGAATATGAATATATAACGTGGCTTGCGATCCTCTGGCTTTTCCTCTTAAGGATAAATAGTACCGGCGTGTTCCATCCTACACGAACCCCGGCCACTGCCAACAGAGAGATTTCCCTCAGGTTTTCCATCGTGTATATATACGAGTGTACATATACAATGTTGGTAACGTTTGACGTGAGAGTTGATCTGTGCGAGCGTGACACGCATACACCATTCCTCCAAACCCTGCCATTTTCTATTTCCATACGCGAATGCGTATATTTATATTCCCTTTTATTCGCACATATGCGTATATGTGTATGAATAAATATACAGTAAAAACCGCTTATAACGGAATTTAAGGGACGACGCAGTACTGACGTTATATCCGATTCGTCTTTGTAAACAATGTGGTCATAAGCGGTTTCGACTGTATATATGTATGTATGCATTTATTTTTTCATGGTCCAACGCATATTCTTCATGGCTTTTTACGACACGTTCCCGCACGCCTCGTTTTCACTTGGCTTTTTTTCACTTGGCAATTTTGGCTTTATTTTCACGGAAATTCAAAAATGTTTATTTTGGGTATCACGAAACATGGTCAACATTCCAATGGATCAATTGCAACGTGGTTCCTCGTCAACTGGTTTCTTCCACTTTGCTTTATTATCTGGCTAGGGTAGCGGGGGGGGGGGGGGGCATGTTGAGCAAGTTTGGCATTGAGTTGTGACAAAAAATGATCTTTTGTGATAATAAAACAGAATGTCAAAAGGATTTTTCTTTGAAATAATTCTAAAGATAATTATTAATTGTTTTTAAATCACGATAATTCAAATTGTAGATGTTGGGGCAAAATGCCACGCTATCGGCGCTGGCACTTGTGACGTCACCGTTCGAACGCGACAAAATTGGCTATGTATATGGCTTATACGCAGGTGTAAACAAATGTGAAATTTGGTGTCATTTTACATCTGAAAAAATCTCGAGTATTCTGAAAAAGTCGATAACTGGTTTAATTTTCGTGCAACGATGCGTGAAAGTGGATTTGTGAAAGCAAATTCGAGTAATTTACCGACCGTGGATAACTGAACATTTTTAGGTTAGGAGAGGCTTAATAAATTGTGTCAGTTATTGCCGCTGCGTATCACAAGCATTTTGAAAAAGACGAATTCAAAAACCAATATTTCAATACAGTTTATGTTATAGCACGTTTATACTGACATCAAAGTGGTCTTCACGGCAAAAATAAATGGACGATGATTTCGAGTTGACACGTCGTGCTGCATCGAACCACAGATTTCGACGTTTTGTCTTGTGGCACATTCAGAAATACCTATTGGGGCACTTTCGTCGTATTTATACAAAGAGGAACGAAACAAGCTTTATACGATTTTGTCAATAGGAAATTTATCTGGTAAAAAAAACGTCTGTAGACGAAATTTTTGTCATCCTTATTGTTTCACAGATAATCGCTCTCAAATGACTAAGGCCATATTTGCTCAACCTGCCCCGATAGTGGGATAAGTTGAGCATGTAAGAAGCGAGCAAAGTAAGAATTGCTTTAAAAAATCAGACGTATGCAACATGTTTTGGTACAATGCAGTAATAAACCAACAGTTGCTTGTTAGTTAGTGAGATTTAAAACATTAAAATTGATTGCAATGAGTTTTTAAATATTTTTTCTCATACAATGGTAGAAGAAAATCTTTCAGTCACATTTTTTTTTTACTTTTGCTATCAGGAGTGTGCCTCTCTCGATCCCGTTGTGTCTTTGCCTTGTACGGTCCAACGTGTTAGTATTAATACACGACCATGGAAGCAGAAAGTACGATTCGCGACTGTGCCTGCGTACTGTGAAGAGTACCAGGCGAAGGCTGCTACTTCGAGACAAGTGTATGTGGCAGCCTTTTTCGAGGGTTACTCGATCATCACTCGGGGCTAATCGGAGGGAGGTTTTTGCTCAGCTATTTTTTATCTTGCACTCCGCCGAACCCTGGAGAACGATTTTTCACGTTTGTCGCGTTCTTTCCATCAGCTACTCGTTCTCTGTTTCTCCGTCCTTCTTTACGTCGTCGACAAAAAGCCCAGGAATTTGTAAAAAAAAAAAGAAAAGAAAAAAAAAGAAAAACAACACAACGTAGCTCGTGAGAACAGGAAAGTGGATGGCGATTCAATGGAGGAAGATAAAAAGGAGGAAGTCGTCGGGTCGGCACTTCAGTACGTGTGTCCTTAGTGTATACACGCAGCAAATGCTGGAGGCAGATCACTGGTGGAAAAAAGGAAAGCAGCTTCAAGCGATTCGAACAAGGAGCTGGTCTTCCAATTTACGAGAATCGCGCCTGGAGTTCCCTCAGCACTCGCCAGGGACAGATTTCCGCTTTAAAACAATCTCTGCTGGCTGGTTGTTCCAATGGCGGAGGGGGGGGGCGTAGGTGAGCGAAGTACGAGGATATTCCCTACTGGCTTGGGACACTGCGGTGCTGCCTGGAATCCTGGTGGCAAGGAGGAACGAAAAAAAAAAAAACGCCGAATGATCGAGCGACCTGGTGATGTGATGGGGGAAAAGGGAAGAAAAAGTAGGGGACGAAGTACAGAAAAGTTGAGAGTGTGTCAGGCATTCGGGGTGTGCGTGCATGAGGGATGAAATGAAGCGGAACTGCTGGAAATGGAAAGTATAAAAAGAAACGAGACGAGTTTTTGGTGGGAGGAGAGAAAGGAAGGAAAGAAAATGTCGATACGTGGGAAAATATTTGAAGGTGTATGTACAGTGGATACGAGGGTAAGGGGAAATGGGACTCGGGGTGTTTCGCATAGTCGCGTTATTTTTTCCAATATGCAGGAAAACGGCCGCGGGGATGGCCCGCGGCTAGATGGGAATTCGTGCTTGAATACGGGCTTCGTACGTGCGAGTAAAAGGAGATAGAGAGAGAGAGAGAGAGAGAGCAGAGAGAGAGAGAGAGAGAGAGAGAGAGAGAGAGAGAGAGAGAGAGAGAGAGAGAGAGCTGGAGAGACAGGAGGCTTCGGCTGGAGTTGAGCGCAGAGGTTCCCCATTTTCTGTCGTTAAGGGCGAGGGGGGAGAGGCCGGGGCGGATATACGCGCGTATAGATAGGACACTGACTTGCCCAATTCTGGTCCCCAAGGGTGTGTAAACATTCGGGCCACTCGACGCTCTGTCAATCGCTATTCCGAACCGCCCTATATAACCGTCTTTTTCGCAGCACTGCGTGTCATTTAGTTTTTAACCCCCGTTCCATCGACAATAGAAGCTCCTTTGTGCCGGCGCCAAACTTTTGTCCCTCGGTTCCCAAGTCATAAAGTGACTTTTCCGATTAATAATCGAGAATGGATTGACCTTCCGGCATGGATTTGACGAAAGGAGGAAAAATCCTTTAATGTTATAACATTTGGCCATTTATATATTGATTATTCATTTATATAATATTATATAATCATTTAATAAAATACTGCATCAATTGAGGTCGATTTGATTCTCGTTCGATTGGGCACGAGGTAATTTATTAAATTTGTACGATTTGATAAAATAATGGATGAATATTCAAATTTGTCATTTTCTCAATCAATGAAGGTACATGTGCTCGATGTCGGAATATTTTCGATTCGTGGAGATTTTTTAGTCGCTATGTCGATGCCATAGGGGTGTGACCCAAACATAATCAAACGAGCCAAAATTTTGCATCGTCAAAAAGTAAACCAGGAACTTACTGTTCTCTCGGTCTTAAAAAAATAGGCTCGTAGGTGTTTTTTGGAAATGATGATGGCCCAGTCATCGGAAGGTGACTCTACAGTTAGGTTTTTGTGGTCTAGGGAGCAGAGTCACCTGAAATTGACTGGACTACGGGATCACAATCTTCAGAAGACAACTTGGTAGATGCTTTTTAGGGATGATGAATTCTGTATATTAGGGTAAGGAGGGGCATGTTGAGCAGTCGGGTAAGTTGGGCAATCGAAATATTTGGAAAACTAAGTACCGTACGCGGGTACATCAAACGGTGGAAAGAGAGATATGTGGTAGGGCAACACATCACGCTATCGCGTGATGTGTTTTATTATTTTTGCACCCAAAAGTAAAAAAAAACGTGATTGAAAGATTTTCTTCTACCATTGTATGAGAAGAAATATTTAAAAGTTCATTGCAATTAATGTTAATGTTTCAAAACCTAACTAATTAATGAGCAACTGTTTATTAATGCATTTTACCAAATCATGTTGCATACGTCTGATTTTTTAAATGCAATTCTTACTTTGCCCAAATTACCTCATACTCATGCTAAACGTACCCCACTATCGTGGCAGGTTGAGCGAATATGGCCTTAGTCATTCGAGCGCGTTTATCTGTGAAACAATAAGGATAACAGGAATTTCGTTTGTTTCCTAAATTGAATCGTTTTTTTTTCTCAATTTCAACCGCGAGAATTTCTATAATGTGATGCACATCAGGATCGGACGGAGCGGGAAATACATCCGCATGATTGAGGCTATATCTCATGATCATCCGTTCACTGCTATTATATCAGAGATCTCTTTATCGGCTAATTGCAGACGATGAATTATTTCCGACACGTCTGGTTAATCAAAATTATATCGGAAATCTGTATACGCTCGTACAGAACGATAGTAAGTGTGTGTGTGTGTGTGTGTGTGTGTGTGTGTGTGTGTGTGTGTGTGTGTGTGTGTGTGTGTGTGTGTGTGTGTGTGTGAGAGATCGAGATCGAGAGAGAGAGAGAGAGAGAGAGAGAGAGAGAGAGAGAGAGAGAGAGAGAGAGAGAGACAGACAAAGAGACAGACAGACAGCGAGCGGACGTTATATGCGTCTACGGGTTTATGCATGGAGAAGGCTGAAGTAGCGAAGTTTCGAGATTGAGGTAGTCGAGCTTTCGCGGAGATGATCGATCATTATTGGCATTCTGCTGCTGCTGCTGCTGCCGTTGCAGCTGCTACTACGGCCGGGTAGCCGCACAATCGATTTCACCCATCTATACAGAGTATGAGAGAGGCCGACAGAAGGAAAGGGAAGTTTGGGAAATAGAGTGAGAGGCAGAGAAATGGGAGCGAAGGATTCTGCCACCAATCGTGCTACCATAGAGCAGAGGGAATCAACCTCACTGGAGCAAACAGCATTGGTAAACGCGACAGAGGTTCATGGGACATTTTATGACACTACTGATCGACCGATAGAGAAAAAGAGAAATTCATACACACATAGGCATGCACACATAATATATATCTACATACATACATACATATATATATATATATATGGAGAAAGATTATTTTGAAGACATTCGACTTCGAGGACCGTTCTCATTGTAGCCTATCGTCCCCATACCCAACATTACATAGACATAACGAGTTTGGAATATTCCTTTCTCATATATAAATATATATGGGACATTCCACGCCAAATAGACCGATTTCCGGTCCGACCCCTTTCGATTTGGCTGAAATTTTAATATGTTATTGTTTTCATCTTAAAACACTTATGTAATTTTTTTCAAATTTTTTTCACATAATCACAAATACGTAGTGAATTTTTGAAAAGATCGCCCGTTTTTTTAATGCTCATAACTTTCTGAAAAATGGATCGATTAAAATATTTTTTTAATTCTTCGTTTTGAAATGTTCTTCGTGAAAAAAATTATTTGAAAAATCTTCAAAGTCATTTTCGATATTATTTTTAGTTTAAAAAAAAATGCGATTTTTTCAAGAACGCCACTTTTGATTTCTTTGTTTTTTGTAAAAAAATATGATAAATTTTGCAATTTTTGCAGCCAGACCCATCGTTGTAAGATTTTTCTTTCTATTTTTTTTTCTGAATTGAAATTTTTTTTCCAAACATAGCTGTTTTCTATGATGAAATAATTTTAAATGGTTAATTCTATCATACTCAATACTTCGTATATAATATGAACTCCTAAAAAAAATTGTCCAATTTTGTTAAATTTTTTTTAAAGGATTATTTAATGGGGAATAAAGTGAATAGGTACTCAATCAATTGTTTAATAGTAATTAATGATGAATTTATGCATCTCTGTGACATTTGAATAATTTACAGAATTTGTGATCTCTTGAATTAGAGAAATTTTTAACAATAAGACCACCATTTGTGTCAGGTATCACACAGTGCAACTGCTGAGTTCCTGAAATGGTTTTGGTTTTCGAAAATCGATCGCGGAGACCGTTCGCAGCATTATTGTAGTCTTCCGACGATGAAAACAGTCAATGCATATCCAACAAAAACGATTCAACTGGAATGTTTTCTTAACATTGACAGATGTTTGTCGTTTAATATTTTTACGGCAAAACTAAATGAAATATTACACTGCATTTTGTTGGAAAACCACAGAACTTATTAATGGACATTATTGCACCATAGGAAACAGCTATATGTGGAAAAGATTAAGAATCGAAATTTTTTAATTTATAAAAAAATAGAAAGAAATTCCTACCACCATGGGTTCGTCGGCAAAAAAATGTGAAATTTATCATACGTTTTTTACAACAACAAAAAAAATAAAAAATCAAAAGTGGTGTTCTTTGAAAAAATTGCAATTTTTTTCCACAAAACTAAAAAAATCATGTCGAAGATGAGTTTTAATATTTTTCAAATATTTATTTTCCTAAAGAACATTTAAAAACGAAGAATTTGAAAAAAAAATCTTAACCGGCCCATTTTTCAGAAAGTTATGAGCATTTAAAAAAAACGGGCGATTTTTTAAAAAGATCACTACGGGTTTGAGATTATGTACAAAAAATTTGAAAAACATCACACAGGCGTTTTGAGATGAAAACAATAACATATTAAAGTTTCAGCCAAATCGAAAGGGGTTGGGCCGGAAAGTGGTCGATGTGGCGTGGAATGACCCATATATATATAGAAGTAAATCGAGACAGAGAACGAAAGCTCGCGACCTTAGTCCGTAGCTATATATATATATATATATATATATATATATATGTTTGTGTGACCCGCCATCGGCGATAAGGTGATAAGCGCAAATGTATTGGCTCCCATCAAATCGTACGCTCAACCTCGATGGAGCAACCTTTCCCCATAAACGCTGTTCTGGCGTGATGCCTTCGGTCGGATTTTCTTTTCTCCTCACCTACCCCTTGATTTCTCCGCTACTGTGTCCCGTGTAACCATGTTTACTTCAAGCAGAAACTACCTTGACTTATTTCCATTCGGGTAAAATGTTCTGGCACGCTCGGTGGGCGCAAACGAAAAGAGTGAAGGTTAAAATATAAGAAGGAAAGAAAATGTCTCGAAAAAGAGAGAGGTAATCTTCTATTCTGTTCGCCTAGGCAAGAACGAAACTCCACGGACTTCAATCACGATTTATATATACTCGTTTCTTCGCCGGGTCTTCCTCTCACTTCGTTCTTCCAACCTTCTTTCTTTGCCGTTTTATTTTCCTCCATTCATTCTTCAGCTAACCTGGCTCGGATCTTTCATTTGCCAATTTATCACAACACGACGATTAATCTCAAGGAGACTTCTCACGAGTTACCAACACTACTTTACTTTATATAGATAGGTCCGTGAAATAATTGAAGCAGCGTGATCGTTCGGGAAATATGAAATTCCTTGTTGAGCTCGTGGATGACGATGAAATTGCAAATAAATTACTTTCCTCGTCGTTCTCCAATGTTTACTCAGTCATTTTCACTCTCTTCCTGGAGATAACCTGGAGCAAGGTTGTAAGTTTAGAGAACCAGTTTGCATCTTGCTCGTGGCCTCTTTGGCAAACTTCAGACGACAAACCATGTCGATAATGAGTGAAGTCAGAAAGAGCAACGAGGAAGGTTCATTAACGATTCAATGAAGGTGGATGAAGAAAAGAAATGAAAAAAAAAAACGACGGAGCGAGATCGACTGATATGTACATAGATAAATAGATACACGGAAAGAAAGAGACAGCGAAAGAGGGAGAAAGAGAACGAGGGGATGAATCAGAAGGATGGAGTGGATGGTCCAGGGGTCAAAAATCTGCAAACGAAGTTCGAGTAACTGAAAAATCGATGTCGTTTACTGATACGTAAAGGGTGTCTCAAAATAACCTGACATTTTTAATTGCGCGACATTTCTTTTTGTGGCGAACATATCGTACTAATCTTTGACAACTGGCAACGGGAAGTATTGAGGTTCAGTCGTGGAGAATTACACGATCGAGCAACGCATAGAAATTGTGAAAATTCACTACAAAACAATGCAGTTATTGGAGACGAAGTTTCATGGTCGTGTTATCTCGCGCCGCGGCGATGTGAATTGTCCACCAAAGATCGTGCGATTTCACACCATTGGACTTCTTTCTTTGTGGTTTTTCGAAAGGAAAAGTGTATGCCAATGATCCACAGATCATTCCGGAGCTCAAGGAAGCAATTGAACGCACCATTAATGAAATTAGTCCGCAATTGTTATAAAACTGGAACGAGGCGGCCATTTATCGGATATTGTGTTCCACACATAACCTCCATGTTTGTATCTTATATTAAAATTAATATATTCGTACTTTTCAACTAAATAATACGTTTTATTAATAAATTTAAATGTCAGGTCATTTTGAGCCACCCTTTATTTATCGTACTTTTCTTTGGACGAAAGGATGAAGTAGTCGAACGAATCACTAATAAGCTCTCTCTCTCTCTCTCTCTCTCTCTCTCTCTCTCTCTCTCTCTCTTTCTCTCCCTCTCTCTCACACTCTCTCTCTCCCTCCCGAGTGATCGCAATTGACGATCCTCGCCATTCGATGCGAGTCACGGTCTCGAAAGGGCTAGCCGTTGAGGAAACACGAATTTAATCTTGACGAGATTATTCTGAGTCAAAGAGGTAACGAGACATCGCACTGCCTGGGCGTAGAAGAGTATATATGGGGCATTTCACGCCAAATCGATCACTTTTCAGCCCGACCCCTTTCGATTTGGCTGAAACTTTAATATGTTATTGTTTTCATCTTAAAACGTTTGTGTGATTTTTGTCAAATTTTTTTACGTAATCACAAATACGTAGTGAATTTTTGAAAAAATCGCCCGTTTTTTTTTCAAATGCTGATAACTTTCTGAAAAATGGACTGATTCAGATATTTTTTTCAAATTCTTCGTTTTGAAATGTTTTTTGTGAAAAAAAATATTTGAAAAATATTCAATCATCTTCAACATGATTTTTTAGTTTTTTTTTTTAAAGACGCGATTTTTTTAAAGAACGCCACTTTTGATTTTTGATTTTTTTTTTGTAAAAAAAATATGATGAATTTAGTATTTTTTGCCGCCAGACCCATCGTGGTAAGATTTTTCTGTCTATTTTTTCTAAATTGAAAAAGTTTTATTTTAAATTTTTACCCAAATGTAGCAGTTTTCTATGATGAAATCATTTCAAATGATTTATTCTATCATACTCAATACTTTGTATATAATATTAACTGGCTTAAAACGCTTTCCAATTATGTTAAATTATTTTTGAAGGATTATTTCATGGGCAATAAAGTAAATAGTTATTTAATTAATTGTTTAATAGTAATTAATGATGAATTTATTCATCTCTGTGAAAAATCGCGTTTTTTTAAACTAAAAAATCATGTCGAAGATGACTGAATATTTTTTTTCATAAAGAACATTTCAAAAGGAAGGATTAAAAAAAAGATCTTAATCGGCCCATTTTTCAGAAAGTTATGAGCATTTGAAAAAAAAACGGTCGGTTTTTTTTAAATGCACTACGTATTGGTGATTATGTAAAACAATTGAAAAAAATCACACAAGCGTTTTAAGATAAAAACAATAACATATTAAAGTTTCAGTCAAATCGAAGTGGGTCGGGCCGGGAAGTGGTCGATTTGGCGTGGAATGCCCCATATATATACATATACATATACATAAGGCATTTAAAACTCCCTTGATCTAGTGCAATAATTATACTCCCTCAAACTTTGTAGGGTTGCAGATGGGGAAAACACAAAAACACGAACAATAGAGATTGATGAATTAATTGATCAATTAAAGTGGGGTAATTAAAGATAGGTTGTGAAGGGTGCGATTCACGACAAATTAGTCGTCAGCACATCATACATGACTTCTTGTGGAATTTGTACTTTACGAAAGTAAGAAATATATATATATATATGTATATGGCAAAGTGTAATCTCTTGATTCGGCTATGGGAAGCAAGTAATGAAGTAATTCAATCTTTTTTTTTTAACTTTGCTCCAAAAATTCCGTTTCCGAATACTGGCTTTTTGCTCCCTGGGGGATGGCATTGTAAGGGGAATTTTTCATTCGCAATGCATGACACGATTTTCTCCGGCAGGAAAATTGCGAGAAGAGCGCGTGTCTTTTTACCCCCTCGCGATTTTTCGCTGTGCCTTTGGACTCGCTGGTGTGAGCACAATGAACCGGAAATGACTGGGACTCTGGTCCATACTATGGTTCATCGAATGATCCGGGGATGGCTTCGTGAGCGATCGATGTGACATTCTCACGAGAAGTTCGCGATTTTGCTCTCGTCTTCTCTTCTTCGTCCCTTGGAGTAGATTTTTTTTTGTCATTCGCCTTTACCAACTTCTTGGGTACTCCTCGTATATGTACTCGCCCCTCCGAGCCAGAAAAAAGGAATGGCTACTATCTATTTTTTTTTTTACCATTTTTGGTTGGAACTTTGATGTGTGAAGAGGCTCCAGCTGGGAATTATGGGGTCTAGGACAATATATTGAAAAAGGAAATTTATTTATATATTTTTTTAGAATTTTTGTTTTAATTTTTTTATTTTAATTTTCAAAAATAGAAAAAAACATCTAGAGAAATTGTAGTTAATGGAAAATGAAAATGTAAACAAATTTCCTTTCTTAATATATTGTCCTAGACCCCACAATTCCCAGGTGGAGCCTCTCCACTCATCAAAGTTCCAACCAAAAATGGTAAAAAAAAAACTTTCGAAAAAAATCCTGTACAAATTTTAGCCACTCCAATGTGAACCCTAAAAATACAATACTGGGGCGATAAAGAAATCGTACGAGACTGTCCAAAAAATAAAAATCTATGTTTTGATATCTTTTTTAAGTTTAGCATGAAAAAAACCGAGGTAAAATATTTCCACAAACTGTGCAGTTAATTTTCGATGGCCAAAAAATAGGCGCAAAATAGCCATATTCAAAAGTGAGTACCGGGGCGAAAAAAAATTGTAGAAAATTTTCTAAAAAGGCAAAATAAAGATAATCTTATCCTCTTTAAAACGACAATTGGAAAATTTAATTATCTTTATTTTTGAGTCCGCTATCTAATTTTTAGTGCGGTAAGAAATTTCGACTAATGTATCCAAACTTTCGGCCGGCAGTGTATATATATATATGTATACTGGATGAGAGCGAGAGAAATGACTGGAGTAAGAAAAAACCAACCGGGAGTATGTCTCAGGTCGTACGTGCCCTTAGAGAATTCCATCCTGCTGCAAATAAGGCTCCTTTTCTTCTCTTAGGCTCATTTTCCTCCCTTTTACTTTCGAGCCTCCCCGAGGGACTCTTCCACTCTCCTCTTCAGTTTCGAACCCCTGCACCGCTCTCCTCCACCACCTTGCTCCCTTGACTGTCGATGCCACATTTCTCTTGCTTCATCCTTGTACTTTAGATTCAAACCTGTAACAGATGGGAAAAAATATATAAACAAATTTAGATATGCCTATGTAAGGGACGGAAGAATATGAAAGAATTGTCGATAAAAGATAGAGAGAAAGTGAGAAAGAGACTCCGATATACTTTCGAGAGATCTTTATCAAGCAGTATAGGAATATATCAAATGATTTTTAGATAGTGTAAAAGTGCTGAAACACCGTGGTTTCTATGTGTCGGATGGAAGAACGGAGCACGATCCAGCAAAATCGTTTCTATCCCAGAATCCATTACTCTCAGTCTCGCGTATTTTTTTTCTGTGTGTTAACACGTATATATGTATACACACATGTACATATATATATATATATATATATATATATTGAGAATAGCGAATGACGAAAGTTTTGTGGGAAGCCGCGAGAGACTTCCTCTCTCGAGGGTCTTATCTCGATTTTATCGTTATCGAGAGTCGTCTGTTTCTGTGAGAATCCGACGAATCTTCAAAGAGCAACATCGAAAGGAAAGAGAGGGGCAGAGAGATAGAGGGATTTCCGGAATAGGTAGCGATGAGAAATCCACACTTTTCTGTCTTGCACTCTTTCTCTCTCTCTCTCTCTCCCTCCCTCCCTCTTTCTCATCCCCTTCATGTTTTTTAAGCTTTTTCATTCTCGGGGATTGAATTCTGTACTCCGTAAGAATAAAAATATATATGGGAGACTCTTTCTATTCCTGTAGTACGAATCTCTTTGGGTATTATGGAAAAGTATCGCTGGAAGAGATCAGTAGAATCTTTTATTGAAAATAGGGGAATGCACACGATTATACTTTGCTTTGGATTGGAGCAACATTGGTCATTCTGTTACATCATCGCATTATTTCGCTTTCTTAATTCCATCAACACTGTTCTTTGCTAGGATAGCAGCCAATTTACGAAAAAGATAATAACCAATTGATAATTCTCTATCTGCTGTGGTTGGAATCATCTTTACGCTTGATCTAGCACGCTAGGATTGATAACCAAATTGTTTGGAGTTATTGGACCCTTCGTTTGCAGGATCTACCAAATAATTTGGTTGCCAGCCCTGGTCTCACCAACCCTAGCAGTGGACATCATGCTCTTTCTACAGTAACTTATTCAGTCAACACTTTTCACCCCTTTTCTCGCACCCTACGGTTCATCAAGACTAGATGGTCGATGAGGGCAATCGACTCTAACCTGGCAATCGTAGTGACTGTTGTCAAAGACTTTCTCCTTGAAAATTTTCCAATAACTTCGTCATAGCCAGGTCATTTCATCCGATACCTAAAAACTAGTATCCCATCGGAGAATTAAGGGGCCAGTATCAGTCTATTTTCGGAAATTTTCAATTTTCTAAAAACATTAGTTTCGTATACTACATACCTGTAGAAATACGGTAGAGAACATTATTTAGGTTGGAGTGATCGATAAGAGGCTAAAAAGGGTGAGCGCCCAACCACCGTGTCGAGCGTCCAAAGCTCGCAGAACAGTGATTCGAAACCAAGAATATCAAGAAAGTGAAGCTTTTGAAGAAGCTGAAGGAATAATGTATGGGCCAGGCATCGCTGATTGAGGGTAAGTGGCTTTTTTTTTAAAGATTCATGTACATTTTTACAAGAGAAACTTCCAACGTGTTTTTCCCAAAACAACGTTTTTTGACATTGTCGATATGATTTTGGAAAAACTATTGCATCGATTAGACTCAAATTTACAGGGATTATTCTATGCATTTATCTCTTCAACCCCTACTTACGGTATAAATATCCATTAATAATGAAACCTATTTTTTTAACGATTTAAGTTGTAAAAAACAGACGAAAAAATCAAAAGTGCGCTATTTTGTTTCTTGTTTATCGGGGGTGAAAGTTTTTAGTAAAGATCATAACTACAACTCCACTTTATAATAAAACACTCGACTTTTCGTTTTCAGATGCTCCAAAGTTAAGATTTCGTGTCGACAAGGTGAAAGCAGGAGTAACTTCAGGCAGCCAGATCACCAAGATAAATTTAGAAAAAAACATTTTTTGAAACTTCTATTTTTATGTATAAAAATGAAAAAATATGGAGATAAATTTAATTATGAAAAAAAAAATTCTTGAAAATATGTGCATTAGCTGGAGACTGATGCCTTAAGTGACGATTTGTAAAATTGGTTTTCCAAGTCATTGCAAAAAAAAGTAGCACTCAAGAAAGTCTGCACTGAGTGGAAAGTCAAGTTGATACTGGCTGAGCGAACAAAAAAGTAGTCGGAAAAATTGTTCTCCACAACCGAGCAAACATATTCGCATCGAACTCGTGAAAGTTTCGCGCCATTGCCAATGGCAAGGGAATCCCTAGGCTTATCCGCAATTGTACCCGCTTATATCTCTACACACTAGACAAAATACAAAGAAATACAAGGAGCGTATTCTAGGAGCCTGTAGTCGTCGTAGATGCTGCTTCGTGGATCTCGGACAATTTGTCTTTTCCATCCCTGTGCCATCTTCCACTCTCAGTCGAAGAGTATATACTCAATGCTCCCTAAACCTCTTCTCTCTCTCTCTCTCTCTCACTCTCTCTCTCTCTCTCTCTCTCTCGATTTCTGTCTTTATCCGACCCATTTTCATTTCCCTATCTTGTTTCTCTTTTGTCTCGTCCTCGTTCTTCGTCGTTCTCGATGTTCACGAAATTCGCGTAGTCGCGTCGCTCGGGGGTCGGCTATCGATCCAGGACGCGAGAAGAGAGAGAGAGAGAGAGAGAGAGAGAGAGAGAGAGAGAGAGAGAGAGAGAGAGAGAGAGAGAGAGAGAGAGAGAGAAGGAGAGACTCAGTAGAAGGGGGTGGTGAATTCTACGACGATTTGGCGCGACGTTTCTCTCTCTCTCTCTCTTACACTCTCCTCAACGTTGCAGCATCCCGGATCACTCTCTCTCTCTCTCTCTCTCTCTCTCTCTCTCTCTCTCTCTCTCTCTCTCTCTCTCTCTCTCTCTGTCCTCTCTCTCTCACACACACACACACACACACACACTCTCGCACATTTCACTCGTTCTGTTCACCCTCGCTTTCAGCAAGTGGCTCATGCACAGTTTCAGACTCGACATCGTAGAGAGAGAGAGGGAGAGAGAGAGAGAGAGAGAGAGAGAGAGAGAGAGAGGAGAGAGAGGGAGAGAGATATCAAGTTGGGACTCGCCGTATTGCTCATCTCAGTGTACTCTCGTATAATTCTTTATCGGTCTTTTGATCTCTCGCCAGTCGTCTTTCCTCAACAATTTTCCCATTATACTGAAACTGCTCGCTGTCACTCTTAATTGCATCCTCTTTAGGACACTTGCGATCTATTTTATCCTTGCTAACTTCACCCCCTGGGTGTCTCTCGTTCCGTCATTCCCGAACAATATTCGCTCGTAGTTAAGAAAACTCGAGTACGACGAAAGTGGGTCACTTCGCACTGGCAACATTGTAATCATGCTTTAATTACACTTTCATGGAACGTGCATTCCCACTCTCTTGCACGCGAGTATCGTTCCGGCTAATAATCGTAGCTGTCCCGTGCGACAAATTGGCAGGGAATCCCTAATACAATTCGGGGCCTTCAAGGGATTATTTGTGGATTCCATAGTAGGGTTTTTCGTAAAAGAGCCAGACCGGGCCCCTATTAGGGAATGATAGGGTAGGTAGGATGACTAAAACTATTGTCTAAGTACGGGGAGATCAAGTAAAGGCATTTAAGGAATGTAGTTGTAGAATCCCTAGTAGCGATTTACCCAATACTACCAGACTTTGCTATTATAGGGACAAATCAGTATAAATTGCTTGACTAAAGAATTTGTGGCATAATGATTATCGAGATCGATTAAATATAATAATTAAACTATGCGTTTAGTAGACGAGCTCTGATGCCTTGAACTAACACGCATGCAGTGCGTTCATTGGAACAACCCGGGATCGAACGTGTCAAAATATTCGACAGAACTTTAAGCCTCAAATGTATTGAAATAACAGATTTCTTTTTCACAGTGCACACACACACACGCGCGCACGTACGCATATGGCTGCAATCATTTTTTATGAGGCACCGTTGAGGCTATTTTACAGGCCCTGGTTATTTTTCCTTCAATGGCCCTTCGGTAGTAAAGTGTGACCGACCACTGATGGCCCATGTGAGGCTTCCAGACTAGGGCCTTAATAAAGTTAGAGAAAATTAATATCGGCCCGAACAAAGTCCAAATTCAATTTCCGCATGGGGTATTACAGCTTTGTCAAATCGAATCTCCTCGAGTGTCTCCAATTCTCCTCGAAGGGAATAATTGTAGCATGAAAAAATAAAGCAAGCTGAACCCGAATACGTATAATCATTTTAATGATGTAACACGCTGGTTTGTTCTCATTGGACAATGATGTTTTTTTTTCTTCATGAAATAGGTGAACCAGCGAGAAGGCAGGCTCTATAATTTGGGTTTGTTTGAACTAACCCATCGGAACAAATGTGTAGTCGTGACATGCCAATCCAAAACACCTGTCCTGTTTCAATACGAACGTTAAAATATTGTGCAACTCGCGTCGTCAATGTTTCTTCTGTACCGAACGATAATGAATAGCAACGAATACACATTATAAATTGTGCTCGGAACAATATGTGCGGCAATACATATATATCAGGAACATTTTATCATACGATTCGCTTATAATTAGATTGCTATCGGATGCGAGCTTATAGGAAGCCATACTGCCGGGTACCTTTTTGGGTTTGGTTGCCACAAAGGTGATCTCCCTTGGCTGGAATGGTAGTCCAGGATATATTCAACGTGAAAGCCGGCTGTTGCGAGGCACGGACACGTGAATCTGACACGTGATCGACACAAGAGCATAGCGGCAGCAGCAGCACGTGCTCGAAAATGTAATGCATTTCCCTCTCGCGTCATTTTGCCCCACTCGTCCAGGACATTCGCGACTGTTGCGTACATCCGGTGTGTTTCGTAACGCACAGTTGTCATGGAGCTCTCGATATTATCAACCGGTTAGTGTCGAGACGATTTTTTTTTTTTCATAGCGACAACGCCGGCAGTTTATTTGATCAGGTATTCATATCATTCCATTGCCTTTACAAACGATGTGGCCATCGGTGAGGGGAAAAGCTACGGTTGTAAGAAATGCGAAAGAGGAAGAAACGGGAGTAAATGAAGAAGGAAAGCTCCGAGGGATCTTGCAAATTTTCCAGCTATGTATCTACTCAGCCCCTAAAGAAACGTAACATCCTCCTTTACCCAAACTCCAAAAGCGCGCGAGCTGAAGATTGATAGCCGCGGTCCCGCATATCCTGCAAACTTTGACGCGTTCTTTCTTTCTCATTCCGCCTCCTTCCCATCTTTGTCGTCATCGTTACATCCAGGCTCTTTTTTCCTAATAGTCAGCGATTATTTCACTGCAAACCCGTGGAAGAAAGGACCGTGTGACGACCGCGGAAAACAAGAGCAAAGAGTGAAAGGAAAGGATATGAGGGCGTGGATGGGATCACGGCCTCGTAAGCTTTTCTGAGGGATTCATGTACCCGGAAAGACGCGTCATGCAGGACGGTTAAGTGAACCTTCTCCTGAATGATATTGCTACTGCTCGTATATACAGATATATAGAGATAAAAATATTTAACGACGGGATATATAACCCCCTCCCCTCTCGGTCTATTTGCTCATGAGGTACGTCACTCGCCATCGTCAACCCCCCATGGATAAGGGCATCTAGTTATGCCTCTGTTAATTGGCTTAAAGGATTTGCTAGATCCGCTGGAGCTGGAGGATGCGAGGAGTAAAAAAAAACAGCGAATTGCAATTCCCCGGAAATGAGGCGGCCGGTTGAAAGTTTAATATTTTCTGGCTGTCGAGGTGGCTGCATCCGGTTTCCAGCTAAAATCATAATCGCTATTTTCAATCCCACCGTGAATGAAGATTTATAGCGATGTTATTGCAACGAGCCTCCAGCTTGTTTATCGAGGCTCGCAACATTTTTTGTAGTACGATCCTATCAGAATCTTTAAATCTCGCGATTATTAAAGTCGAGATGGAATTTCATAATTAAGGAGGGTGCTCAGGGTCTTTGCGAGACAGGCGGCAAGAGGGGAGTGCCTGTGCTTGAACAGGGACGCCTGTAACGGCTGCCAACTCCGAATAATCAAATTTCCGCTTATATAAAACAAACAAATTTTAGCTAATAAACATGTGGAATGCATATCATTGACTGTTTAGAAATGTTATTAAACGGATTTTTAAAATTACATCGCAAATGCGATTAACCAAGTTGAAATATGGCAAACGCGCAATTTAGTTCTCAGTAGCTGGTAGCACTGAGCTCAGTTACGAACGCCACATCGTGGGAGCTTAGCTGTCAAACATCCTTCGCGAATTCAGTTTTTGTTTTCGGTGAAAATGAAAAGATGGTAAGAAAAAATACAATTTTCGCCTCGCGAAAATTGCTCCAGCGTCACCATTTTGTATAATTTTTTAATACAATTTTATTTTGTTCTCTTGAAGATATGACTAATAATATCCTTGAATACTTTTATGGTCTTACTTGTCCTTCCACAAAAAAAAAATCGCAACAATCGCTTAATTTTAGACTTTTACAGTGGTGTTAACCCTTGAAGCAGCTTGCTTTTCAACATTTTCATCCATAGCCGTGTCCTTTTTTTTCCACTATGAGCCTTTTTCGTGGGTCATTTGTTTTTGCACCCACTCGAAAAACTAAGGGTAACCGATACATTGCTCGATTCTAGTGGGCTCGAAGGTTGTTTAGGTTCGAGGGAGAAAGAGTGAAGACACGTTGGAAGGTATTGTCGAGTGAGGGGTGGTGTATATAAGCGTAGTGACGTGGGCAAAAGCGAGCTAATCCGTGAAGCGTCCCTGAGTAAACTGCTTCTAATGGATCCTGTCAGAGAACGGTTTCGGTGTGGACATCGGATGCTGCTGATGCTCCACTATTATGGTCAAATGTGTGCCGGACTATCAGTTGAGCCATGGCCATACGTGTAACTGTCACAGCTCCGTGCACAGCAATGTGCGAGAACAGCCGAGGGAGAAAGATGGATATAGCGCGGAAGGGGTGTTTGAGTAAACCATCAAGTGACGAGGAAAATGGACGATCGGTTTCTCCCGAGATAAACACGGGATTATGGAAAGCCTCACTGCCATCGAGCTTGCCTGTAAGATCGATGACAGAGAAATCCATGCAGCATAGAATGAAAAAGCTTACGGAATCCAAAAGCACACTTTCATCGTATTATCCTGGACTTTGAAAATCGTTTTACTTGATTGAAGAGTCGTCAATTATTTGACGAGCGCCGAGCCAAATTTTCACGCCGGGGAATGAGCAAAGATTCGATGCTTGCCTAAGTACCTCAATTAAATTTGTTGTTGGCTTGGTGAAGACTGGGAATGAATGATGAATGGTATGGTGAAAGGAGCACGAACGGATCGGGAGAGTGTTTCAATGAGACGGCAGGAAGGTAGTGCGTAAGTACGAACATGGATACAGAGAGTGAGAGGGGGGGGGGGGGGGGGGGGTAGAAGGAGCGAGATTGGAAGGAAACGGAAGGTAAAACCGCGTTGAATCGTCTGGGGAATGCCTTCGAATAGTATGTACTATCTGCAAGATACTCGAAAGAGCCATACGACAATCAGGAGACCGTGCAGAGTTACAACTTCGATTTGTCAAGCTCATCCGCGATTCTGAAGTCTCGTCGTCGTTGTCCTCGACGAGCATTGCCACGACATGAAGCTTCGACTTTCCGTTCTCTCTCTCTCTCTCTCTCTCTCTCTCTCTCTTTCTCTCGCTCTCTCTTATTCCCTCTTCTGATGAGTCGGACGAGTTTCACCAGCTCGTTTTCACTATCGTTTTCTGTATCAGAGCACTAGAAAAAATCAGACAAACAAAACACTTTTCGATATCATGCAAAAGACGCCTAAAGGCATACCTTATAACGCTACCATTTTGTTTTGTTTCAAAAAAAAAATTAGTACTTGAAAGTTGTAGTAAGGTAATGTCAAAATTTAAAAATGATGCGATTATTTTATCACCTGTAAAAAAATTCATGAAAACTGCCTGTATTTCAGGCGCCTAGAGGGTTTTCTCCCCTTAACTCGGGACCAAAAGTCGCAACCCACATTTCTACAACAAAATTTAAGGCAGCACTGGTCTTGGGTAATACTCGAATGGGTGACTACCGAGGAGGTAATTCTACGCAATGGACAACACGTTGCGATATCTCTCATGTGCTGGGAAGAGCAAAGCGATAGGTATGGGCTGGTTTCGTAAAAGTCCGCAAAGGCTTTTTGAAGGAGTATTGGAACAGGTACCGTCGAAAGCGTCTTCGTGTGGAGATGAGAGCAGTAGCGAAGGGAAATGCACAGTGAACTTGAAGCACCGTTTCGTCGAGGCGAGCCATCGAAGCCAGAGTATTTCCATTGCCTCGAGGCTCACCAACGTGTCTTCTCTTTTCAACGAATCCTTCAGGGGGTTTACGTCGCGAATGAATATCTTCGCATCCGAGCGTCTTGGCGCTTTTCGACCCCCCTCCCTTGTCCCCACCTTCGTTTCCACCCTTGACGTTACCAGCTCACGAGGAATCCGCAAAGTCCTCTTCCATCAGGACCTGGAGTACGATGAGAGTACCGTGGCGCTTTCATCAACAAAACTTCGCGCGGTACGACAAATTGCCGCCTTCCTTCCTTCCTCTTCTCGCGTTTCTGATAAAGCTCAAGGTTATAACGAAGGATACGACGAGAGTTTCGGGGATGTCGTGCGCGCGGTTAGAGACGCCACTTCTGCGGAGTGCCCAGAGCAAGGTAAGCTATGCTTCTACGTGTGTGGGTGTATCCGCGTTGTTCCGATCCTCTTCAGAGTACTTGGATCCTAGAGAGATGGCCTCTTATACCAAGAAACCCCATAGTTAAGCGCGATTGGATACCCAGCCTCAAAGATCTCTTCTCATCTTTGTATACCAACTTCGACGAATCTCTCGCGTATGAGCTTCCTCTCTATCTTTGATACAGAGAACCGGAGCCTCGTTTGGGTATCGCACGTAGGCTGAACGAAATTTTCCGAATATCTACAAAGCACCCGATGAGTAGCTGCTGCATCAGAGCTGTAGTCATTTCTGTGTGGAGAACCCTTCATGTGGAATATCATTGGAAATGTAGTCGTCTGCATATGGAATACGTATTTTAAGGAGGCTCCGTCATGAAGGGCTGAGTTACGTGGACGCAAGGCCTTTTTTTCTAATGTAATACACATATTTGTATTACATTAACTTTGCATACGTAAATATGGATGCTTTATCTATGATATACTTGAAGATTATTTTTTTTCTCGAGATGAGACGTTCGTGGCGGAGCCTCCTTAAATGTTCGATGTTCGTATTTTTTTCGATTGCGGTTAGTTCATCATGTCTCTTTGTCCTTGGTCCTAGATCCCATTTTTGCTCGAATCTATCGCTTTTCGGACTGGATGTTCCTCGATTCATTCTTGTGCGAGGATCATCATCATCGAGACAAATTGTGACACTGCCTTTGAAGAGCAGACTTTCTTAGATTTTCCAAAGGCCGAAAGTTCCATGGAATGTGTATGTGTGTATGTGTTGGATGGTGGGCGCCCAGTTCGAGGACCGTCAGTCGAGCACATCAGGGTGTCTCGTTCCCCTCGTCGTCCCGGCCGAGCCATCGAATTGTCGCAGTGCGGTATAGTGGTGTAGACAGAAGTTTAGTCAGCCGACATCGCCCGATTGCCGAAATGGATCTCCACCCCTAGGGCGCTTCTTTCGTGCCTACTTCTTCGTTCAGCCTGTTGGCTCGTCCACGACTATAACGCTTTTCCTCGACGACTGTGTCAGCATTTAAAGTAAAACCCAGAAAGAAATGAGAATGTTACCGGCGTATGTGGACTTTCTCCAGACTAGTCGTTGAAGATCCTTACTTTTTTTTTCTTATCTCGAGGGTGATCGATTCGTTTTATTGTTCCCTTGATTATTTTTCGCCTGTCTATTGTCCTCGCGGCACGTCACGTCGCCAATCGTCACTGAATCTCAAATAGGAGTAACTTTAGAGTCCGTTTCAGCAGCTTCGCGAGCGTTACTCTTACTATTCATTCGCTCCATTCTCACTGTACACTTGTACATCCTGCTTCATGAGAATAAACGCAAGCTCTCGCTCTCCTATGGTTATGGTGCCTCCGTTTCTCCTTCCGGTCTCTCTCTCTCTCTCTCTCTCTCTCTCTCTCTCTCTCCTCCACTCGACTCCCAAATACTGCAATTTCAGCCTTGTCGACTCTGTACGCCACTTCAACCCGACGAAATGATAAATTCCAGACCTCGTGTCTCGTCGTCTCGAGAACCGCCGAGTGCTGTAGATATACATATGCTTGAAAATTTTTGGTCATAGCTGTGTGTGTGTGTTTTTTTTCCTTTCTATACTCTTGTTTGCACTCTTTTTGTCTCAATGAATTTGACAGCGAAATTTCTGTCGAGCTCCACCTGAGTTAAATGAATAATTCATAATATAGTTTCTTGGACATTCGCGTATGCAGTGTCTTCAACATTGGGCACTAGCTCGTTCCGTTCACTCCGTTTGTGACTGAATTCAGATTCCACTTTCATGTTCAACTTTACCTCTTGAAACATTGTCGAGCTCAATCATTTTGCGGTTTTCCCAAAATTCAAACAATATCTGGGGTCTTCCATAACGTCATTGGGGGAGCTTCGACTTCCTACCCTCCGATTCAACGTCCCCAGTATTATTTGCATTCAGCGTTGTGATCTTTTTTTTTCTCGTCATGACTCGGGTATTTACGAACGAATGCCGCTGAACGTGAGAGCAATTCTGTGGTTTATGATGAAATGTGAATTTGTTTGCGTTTGTAGGTTCGAATGAATCTCACTGAACCTCCGACTGAATTTTACGGTGGCAGAACTTGAGTTCGTATTCTTTTTATTCCGTTCGATCGAGTTGCTGCACGTTTCTTCCACCTTTACGAATTGCGGTGAGATGAGAAGATGAATCGTCGTTAGGATACGTACAAGATAAAAGGTTGAGGAAAGGACAAAGGTGTAAGACAAATAGAGGAAACGTTAGAAGGAAGTGCGGAAAATGGAGGTCCGAGAAATCGAGTGGGACAAGGCAGTGGGAGTTGTAACGCGATAACGGAGGATACGGGTTGAAGAGCACGGGCTCGAAACGATTTTGTAGAGAGAGAGAGAGAGAAAAAATATATGTAGTCGGATAGAGTGCTTTCAAATTGCTCTTCTTTCTTCCCTCGCAGCTAACCCCGAGTACATATGTTAGATTGTGTTGGCGCGCGCGCACGCGCTTGTGTGTATGGATGTGTGTGTGTGTGCGTGTTGCCAGGAAGAACTTACGAGAAAATAGACGAGAACGTTCTCTCCTAATCGACGATTGTTCGACAGTTCCGATAGTTCAATCTGGGGGGCGCCTGCATCCCTAACTCTGTACTTCGAGGAGCGTTTTTGGACCATGCTGCTCCGATCTTGTCTCTCTCTCTATCTCTCTTTTGTCCGTTTTTTTTACCTTGAACGGACAATTTCGCGATGTTCGCGCGCACTTATGTCCTTACGTGGTGAACAAAGAGAAGGAGAGAAAGAGAGAGAGAGAAAAGGAGCTTACTACATAGTAAAGCTAGGCGAAAGTTTGCACTGTCGACGACCTCTCTTTCTGACGATCAGAAAGTTTCTTAGGACAAACGGATGGAGGATGACCATCTGTAGGAGAAAGGGCGAGAGAGCTCCATTGGACTATCAAGGACTTTGAAATTCTTGTTTGCCCAAGCGATTTCAAGGGATCGGAAGGTAGGTACATATAAGAGCGTGGGTGGTTACGGATCGTCTGCTGCTGTCGGATCGCGAGCAACTCTTTCTCTTTGTCTTTGGTATCTTCCGTGTCTTCGTGACATGGAGATTGGGGCATCGAGGGAATGGAATTACAAACCAAGTACCGAGAGTGGAGAGAATCGAATGAAATATCGTTGAAGCTGACGCAAGCGATTCTTTTTTCAATCCTCCATTTTTCTTAACCCAAACAAAACCCCATTCTTCAACCCAAGCAAACGCCCGCGGCTATTTTTGTGGAGTCTCACGTAGAAAAAATCGTCCTGGACAAACGGAGATGACGTGTGCTCTGCAAGTACAGTTGTGAATTGCCAGTCATGGCTGAAATAGGGGGAATAGTCGAGAATATTATTTTTTTTTCGTATTCTCACCCATAATAAAACACTCTCGATTCATCATTGACAGGCCACGTAGAAACACGGGGTAAAATGAGTGTGTCACAGCTCGAGATGATCGGAGTTTTGCTTTATTGAATACACCGCTGTTCCGTCCGCTCCATTTCGGACCTACGGTGATAAATACGGGTGTCGTGGGCTCCATAATCATTTACGGGTGTTGGACCATTGGGTTTTTTTTTAGGGCACTTGCCTCCCTCGAAGAAAAGAAAAACGCGTTTTTCTGCTTCCCAAGCAAGAAATGGATGAAAAAGGCCACATAGCCTTCGCCTTCGATTTAGGAAAAAAGGAAGTTGGATCGAGCTGCGCAGCTGACGCTGCGCGAAGCTAGTGAAATCACGATTGGCGCGACTCCCCCACGTGGCGATCGACTCATCACGAGAAGAGGGCGCGGTTGTTGAAATCGAGGACGAAACTGTAGCCACGGGCGTCCGAAGGGAAGAAAAAGAGCGGAAGAACTCGTAGGCGTACGTCTATGATGAGATGGAGTCCTGGGAATGTGGAACTGTTAAAGCGCAGAGAGAGATAGAGAGAGAGAGAGAGAGAGAGAGAGAGAGAGGGAGAGAGAGAGAAAAAGCTTCAGGGAACGAGTTCGAAGAAGCCTCGGAGGTTGATAGTGCTACCGTGCCGGAGGTGAGCCGTGTCTGACGTCTCGTCGGGATAGAGGCCCATCAATCTTCGGCAGGGGATGACGTTAATACCAGACCTCTCTTCTCCGCCTATCTGACAACCCCCTGCACTTCTCCATTCCCCAGAAACCTCTTTGAGAGAACTGATCCCTTCGTACACCCCGTAGATGTACATTAACCTCACCCTTTTTTCATAGCCCTTACCTCCTCCCACCCTTCGCTCCTTTAAGAACCCGAGTGAATCTCACCTGAGCGAAGTAACACATCTTCGCACAATGCGTATCCGTGCCTAACGGGCCGCATCTAACGGAATCCCATTCCATTTCCAGCGCGCCCTCGGAGCTTTCTCTGCTGTGAGCATCCGCGTCAAATCCGGGGGGGGGGGATATTTATGTCGTGTTGCGGTCGTTTCGCGCCCTTTCCAACGCGCTCATACATAAATTCATGCCTCGCCATCCCTCCGCAAAGAAATTAGAATTATTTTGTACCCACGACGAAGTGCGCGACGTTGGCCGCCCACGCGATATGATGGATGTGCCGTATACAAAGTACGAGGAGGAACAAGCTCGGAAAGATTATCGAGGAGAAGTGAATAAAGGCGATGAGAGATTCCATTTGTTTTCCAAATTTTTCTTTCGTGTCCCGTATTGCGTTCACCACCGGAAACGCGATCAAATTACC
Source organism: Ophion ventricosus (assembly GCA_963932345.1). Lineage (NCBI taxonomy): Eukaryota > Metazoa > Arthropoda > Insecta > Hymenoptera > Ichneumonidae > Ophion > Ophion ventricosus. The sequence continues at coordinate 7,388,417 of OZ010723.1, forward strand.
AGCCAGTAGTCGAGGCACAAATTAATGCCTGGCAAACCGATCATTCATACGAGTATTGGCCCGGGCCAATGCCCCTCGACGTGACGATATTGTTTTCTTAATTCTAGTCTTTAACTATTCATCGTGAGTTTCCGGTAAAAAATACGCGTTTGCTTTATGTACTCTTAGTGCTTTGGAGCCCTTTGGGCTTGGGCCCGACATAAAGTAGGGAATGCTCGGTCACATTTCTGCACGAACAAGGATAGTTGAAATGTCGCGTCCTACCACTCGGATGTTAAATGTGCAACTGGGTTTGGCCAAAGTTTACGGCTACTTTGCAAGAGATTACTGCGTCCCTGTGAACAGCAGGGCAGGTCCTTTCAAAAGGGATAATATTTAATTCTCTGTGACGCGTTGGCGTTTCGGGGCTAATTGAATAATTAATTAATGACTCGAACGATGAGCTAGGGTAGAAAATCGTTTTTTCTCTCCTCATCGTTTTATCTCGCGGTGTCACCGTGATATATATAAATGCCTATGCGACAAGCGAGAGGACTCTCGGCTGATCGACGACACAGGCAAAGAATTTCTAAAAAAAAGGGGGAAAAAGTCTTAATCCAATGTCTCTGATGAACGTGGAAAAATGGACTTTTCAACTTATTACTCGTGGGAGCGCGAAAAGATTATCGCTGATTGCGATCGACTCGATAGGGTGAGTAAGAGAGGGAGGGAGAGAGAGAGAGAGAGAGAGAGAGGGAGAGAGAGAGAGAGAAAGAGAGGGACATGGAAAGAAAACACTCGCACACACATAAAAAGTGCCTACCCCGATTTATCAATTTCACGGGAGACGCGAACTTTTTAAATTACATCGGGACGACGATCAGGCTTCTTGGCTATACTTCGTTCCTTCCGGTCTCCATCTAACTTGGCAACTTCACATAGCTAGCGCGATCGTGCCTCTTTTTACAGACTCGGCCGACTTGACTAACAGAGAATAATAATTATACATCAAAGTAAGCAGCGAATCGAGGAGAACCTTCGCGAGAGAGTGATTGAGATGTTGAGAGGAAGTGAGTACATCAGGCGGCTATCAGCACATTTGACTGTTTTTAAGACGATCCTTACATTAAAAAAAAACACATCATCGATTTTGGGATCGGCAGTTTCTTGAAATGAACTTTATATAAATCCGGCTGAAATTTTGGGAGGTTTCTCACTGTAACATTATCGGAAGGATATACCTAAAGTTTTAAGGTTATTGCGTAAATAAATTACTTTTTTTGGGGTAAAAATTGTCAAGAAAATGGTCAAAAATATGAATATTTGATTTAAAAGCTTACTTAATTTTTGATTTTATACTTTTTTTATATTTTTATAGGTATATCCTTTCCCTACACATGTCAATAATCGAAAAAAAAAATCGATTTCTGTTTCAAATCAATAAAAAAAATCAGACATATAGAGCATTTTTCGATATCACGCAAAATACGCCTAAAGAAATACCTTATAACGACGCCATTCTGCCAAAAAATTTAATACTTGAAAGTTGTAATAAGATAATGTCAAAATCTTTTAAAGATGCGATTATTTTATCACCCTTAAAAAAAATCCTGAAAAATGATTCATTTTCGGGCGTCTAAAGGGTTTTCCCCCCTTAAGTGAAAGCTGAACCTTGTGCCGACATTTTTAATATATTTTAATTTTAATATTACAAGTTTAATTATATTTTGAACATGGATGAAAAAAAAACGTGTATTTTCGAAGGATTTCGCTTTTTCATTTCCGAAAAGGCAACAACGCGTCGCAAACTCACTAAAAGATATTGCAGCTTGGGTGGGATGTTTTGGTGCATCCACCGAATAGTTCGAACCTGACCTCTCCAGATGATCACTTGTTCAGGGCACTACAGAACAATTTGAATAATAAAATCTTCAGATTCGTGGGAGTCCTTAAAAATCACTTGGATGAATTATTTGCTCAAAGCTCTCAGGACTTCTACGAAAGATGGATAATGAAGCGAGTGGAAAGATGGCAAAAAGTCATGTAACAGAATGGAACATATTTAATTCATTGAAAACGTTTTTTTTTCGTAAATATTTTGTATTTGAAATTAACTCGATTTTTGCTACTGAATTATGCATAGACCTAAGACTTAACTTTATCTGAAGATGATTTTATAGACATTGGGTTTCACACAGAATTGAGTATAGGGGCAATTATCTGTTATGAGGATGGTCCTCGGGTGGAATGCCTTCAAAATAAAGAGTCAACAAAGCGTTTTCGAAGACCACACTCCGCGACTAATCCAATTTTCTTTGGCTCTTGGCATATTCGTGATCTCATCCATGAACTTCTCTCTATCCAGCTGTCTCTTCTCTCTCACTGCCTCTGTGGAACACCAACTCACCTCGTAACCGAAACTTCATCCTGTCCTTTGACTCAATATCACTGCATCTGATGTCATCATCGTCGCAAACTTTGTACATCATATAATCAACTCTAGTGAGTAGAGCCACCTACTGCTCCCTCCCTCCCTCCCTCTCTCTCTCTCTCTCTCCCTCTCTCTCTTTCCCTCTCTCTGTCTCTCTATACAGAAGAGTGACTCGCAAGGAACATCACTTTGGTATCCACTTTCTATTTTAATAAAACTCATGCACATTGTACAGCATTGAAAGCCATTAGGTCCTTTTTTTATCGGAGGAGGAACGTTTCTAAGGGGTGACGTACCCCTTAGAGTGAAGCAACTCAAGGGCTGATTTTACGGTTCCACCCACAAGCAGTCCACCGACTTCAGTTAAACGAACATGAAAATTCTTCTAATCCAAAATGATCATGAATCCGCTTTAGATATAATGGAAAAAAAAAACAAGAATTAACGGATGAACCACCCCCTTATTTTTCCTTCTCTTACTCCACATTCAAAAGCGGTGTATTGCATTTAATGACCCGGAAAACATTTTGAAGGGGGAATAAAATTTAGGTTTCCGTATTTTTGCGGGGTAGCTTAAGGGGGTAAACCACACTTCATATATTTATAACAATTTTTAGTGAAATTTGAAGGTTTTAGGGGAAACGAATGGTGAATTCGTATTCAGGGGGTAAAAATTCATCGATAGGAACTTATAAAAAAGATATTTAAAATCCAATTTTTTTCTCATCTCGGCCAAGAGAACGTGTTTTTACTGAATCGTCGATTGTTTAATTTCGGTTTGCATTTGGAACTCCTCGTTGGAGGGAGGGGAGGGCTTTCTCTTCATAATCGTTTTCTCTTTACAACGCCCCTCGATTCATGGAGTTCCGATTATTTTTCGACTTTTTCCAGACACTCAAAGTTAGGCCATCAAATTTCGTAAATTTTTCCATACACTGGACATTAATGTAGAGTTTGTAGAAATATTTTGTCATCTCTGCAACATCCTCGGACACGACGCCATTTAGAAATTCGCTTTGCCAGTTCACCAACGAAAATACAAGGTGGCATATACAGCATTTGTTTAATTTTTGTCAGCATCCTTCCTGTGTTGATTCGATTTTTCATTATATTTTTTTTTTCGAACAATCAACGAACGACGAATCTGCCGTAGGTTTTGACGATCAGTAACGAGGAATGTCGATCAAACCCGATATCTCGCAGTTCGTCGAAATTCAGCGAAATTATATCCTGGAAAATCTCTACGTATCAGTTGTTACGTGAAGGTGCTCGGTGAAATTGACGAGATCCTCGATGCGTAAACATCACCGTGCGAGTAACACATGTATCTCGATCCAATAGACCGTGAACGCCGTTTCAACAATTCCAATTGTCCGGAATATGCAGGATACCGAGGGCTTTTCCGTTACCACCCCCTTTCCCCCGCCCCTGTCGCTTCCGACAACGTTGAAAAGAGAAGCTTATATATGCACATAGTTAACGGATATGCCTATATATCGTTCACACGTGAATATTTACTCCCGCGTATATACGAGTGTTTGCCAAAATATGTATCGCCAAATGAAAAGCATCGAGGCTCGATCTCACACATACACAAGCCACAAACACACACACATACACATGTGTGCGTGCTGTTTTCGTGGCTCGGCTAATTTCGTAATCGAATATTCATATTGTATTTTGACGAAAGATTGCCGCTTGTCGCGCGCCTCTATACAGGGTATGCCATTGAAGCCGACCGACTCGAATATCTTCGAAACAGTGACTGATACTGGGATAGGGGAGAGTGGGGCACAATGTGTCACGAGGCACAGTGAGACACATGCGGTTTCTCGGAGGTTTGTAGCTCGTAAATTCCGAAATTTTATGTGTTGGACCGCGATTTATATTAGGTTCCGTCAAGCCTAAAAGAAAGTCGATAGCAGCTCACAAAGGATTATTGAAAATTAAAAAATTGATTTGAGACTCGGAAAAAAATATTTCGCTCGCCGGGAAAACGTAAAATATAACGACACTTTCTGTAGCGGCTCCGGTTTGGGGTTCCAATCGATAGTTTTATTATTTACGATGTACTCAGTGACTTGTGTTTTTCCATTCGTAGTTTAATTAATAGTTATTTTCATCAATAATCAAATATTTTACTAGTGGGATACAATGTGTCACCGAGTGGTGGGGCAAAATGAGTCGACTCCCAATGAGGAAACAAAGAACTGACGACGCTCCGAAGAAGCGCAATGTGTCACGGGCAACTGTCAACAACATGCGATTTCTCGGAGTTTTGTAGCTTGTAAAATCCGAAATTTATTATGTTGGTCCGTGACTTATATTAAGTTTCTGCTGGCCTAAAAGAAAGTCAATAGCAGCTCACGAAGAATTATTAAAAGTACAAAATTAATTTGAGCATCGAAAAAAAAAAATTCGATTGCTGGGAAAACGTCAAATATTGTGGGGCAATTGTGTGGAGCACAATGTGTCATCGATTTGTTGAGCACAATGAGTCAACTCCTAATGTTATTGGCAAATAATACACATCGTGAAATTATTGGTATGTATGAAAATCTGTTATCTATGTTAGGAAAATATAAGAGTTTCAACTGGCTCGTTGTACCCTACGTTTCGCAGCACTTGACACATTGTACCTACCTATCTGACAAATTGTACTCCACCCGTGGGGCACAATGAGCCGAGCCGCAAATTTTTTTTCGAACCCATTATTTTAGGGTTTTTAATCTTTTTGCAAAAAAATATGGTAGCTTTATTATACTAAACCCAAACAAACCCAAAGGTCTATGAAATCGGTTACGACCTTTTTTTTTCTAATCAGGCTACTTTGGTAAGAGTAAAAATTCGATAGAAAAAAAGTGACACACTGTGCCTCACCTTTCCCTATATTTTCGGCGAAAAGTAAATGGTTTGATGGTTTCACACCAAATAACGGGAGGCCCGTTATTTACCGTGTGACAGTTCCGTAAGAAACCATCTAATTCCTTTCGAAATCCGATATTGACATTTAATCCTTTTTTGAGGCGGTTGCTGGAGTTGAAATGTGGAAAACGCGCAATTTAGTTCTCAGTAGCTGATAGCACTGAGCTCAGTTACGAACGCCACATCGTGAGAGCTTAGCTGTCGAACATCCTTCGCGAAATCAGTTTTTGTGTTCTATGAAAATGAAAAGATGGAAGGAAAAAAATGCAAAGTGAAAAACAGTACAATCGTCGGTTAAAGCAAGTAGAAAATGGAAAGCAGCGAAAAAAATAGTTGAGGAGGAAAATGAATACGCAGTTGAGGGACGACGCATAATTGATTTGAAGGTTATGTCGAAACACACGCACTTCAGCTTCTGGCAAGAGGAATTATGGATGAAAAATATGAAACATGAAGAAAAATAGGGCTTCGCATTAATATTTTTTGTACTCTGCCAAATATCCGTCAAGTTTGTTTCATTGGTAATAAACAAATTTTAATTGTGATTTTTTTGAGAACATTTTGTGTTGTATTACTCTCTCTCTAGCAATCATGCGGAACAAAAATAACAATAATGATAAAAAATATTTAAGTATTCTTTATGAAATCGCGGTAAGAAATTTATAACGAGGAAGCAATAATTTTTGCGTTTTTAATTGTGTTTTTCAAATTTACGCCGTAAATGTTAAAAAATGTTTACTTTCGAATTAAATGTTTTGCGGGCCATATTTAGCTCTCGCGGACCATTTGTGGTTCGCGGACCACTGATTGGAAACTAATGGTATAGAGAAAAAAACCATTCACGTTATTTAAGATACCTGAAGCTATTTTACTTTTGTCCGAAATATATTTTAGGGTCGACAACATTTTCGAGGATATTCGAGTGAGTCGATACAAAAAGGGATACCCTGTATATACGCGCGAGCAAATTCGTTGTATCGAATTTCGGACTATCATACGCGAGCCTTGCGTAAATAAAGAAGACTCGCTCGGAAACGACGAGATACAATTTCGCACGGTTATGCAAAGTTATGCACGTACGTATATATGCGCGGATATTTCAAGTAAAATAGCTCGATCATAATTGACCGCTATAGCTCTCGGCTATCTTAACTTTTCGCTAAATTCATATTATTCTGGATAAACAAAGTTCAAACCTCGCAATTCGTTGCTCGCTCAATTATGCATGTACATTACATATTCTTAATGAGACGTCTTACTCTCTCTCTCTCTCTCTCTCTCTCTCTCTCTCTCTCTCTCTCTCTCTCTCTCTCTCTCTCTCTCTCTCTCTCTCTCTCTCTCTCTCTCTCTCTCTCTCTCTCTCTCTCTCTCTCTCCCTTCTCTCTATCGCTCTCTTACTCGCGCCCTCGTAATCCACTGAAATTAAATTGGGCTGAAAACACTTGAAGTTTCGAAGCAAATTTAACCACGTTATTTATCGCTTACCTTTTTCTTTTGGAGCGGCGAAGCATATTTTACGAACCTCAATTTATCTTCATTTGCTATTCTACTTTCCCGTATAATTCATTTATTCGTTCACTTGTCCCATTTATTTCAATACCGATATTTATGACTCGTGTCAATAATAAATTGACCATTTTTTTTTTGAACGTGTTTTCATTCCACCGATCAAATTTATAGCAAGCGTCATGAAAAAATACTTATTGTTGGACAAGTGGAGAAAAAAAAACGTGAAATAAAAACAGCGTCTTCCCAAACCCTGGACGATAAATGTCCCGTTTGTTTTTCAATTTCCTTTGAAGCGAGCAGCACTACGAGTATGATCCATGAATACGAAGCATCAATTTTTGCCGCGAAAAGCTCCCGATTTTCACCTTCACCGTGTATTTCTTTTTTTATGGGACTATTTAATGGGAGATTTACCGAAGTTGCAATGTCCCATACAATATATATATATATATATATATATATATATATATATATATGGCATTCCACGCAATTTCACTTAGCCCGTGACTCCGACCATTTTTGACTTTCTTGATTTTTCCTTGTAAAATTGTACCCCATAGAAAGAATATCCATACAATTTTTTTGATTTTTATCTCTTCTCTTTTAGGAGTTATAATTTTCCAAAAAAATGTCGATTTCGGAAATTTTGGAAACGTTTAAGCTCTGATAACTCCTGATCTAATTGAGATATCGACGAGTGTCGATACATCATTTTTTTTTCATTTTGGAGCATATTTTCGTTAAAAAATATGAAAAAAAATTTCAATGATCAATGCCAACGTTTTTTTAACTTCTAAAGTGAAAACTATTTTTTTTAAAGATGATAGTCATTTTTTATTTTTTATTTTTTTCAAAAAATTCTCTAGACTGACCCATTCTATGAATCTTAAGACTAGTCTCATCGTGGGCCCCTTTTTCCTGCCATCTTTTTTCGAATTAATTATATTTTTTTCAGAAGAGAATCGTTTTAATCTCCAATAATGCTATTAATGATTTTGTGATTTCCAATTCGGCTTCGACAGGCCTGAAACGATTTATTTTTAGTTTGTGCTGAATTTAACGAAAAAAAAATATTTTTTATTTAAAATCAATATTTTTAGAATAGCATTTTATTTTAGCATTTAATTTTTTTTCCATAATTTTTGTCGATCATTTTATTCTTCTTCGATAAAAAAGAAAATGTGCAAGTATATTATTTTTTTCGCAGGATAATTTGAAAAACACGCGGTGTAGAAATACTTTTTTACTTACTGTATATATATATTTATATCTTCCATAGGCCATTCCCATATATGTCTATGTACATTTATAATACAGAATATTGTAGTAGTAAATTATATTATTCATGAGAATTGGTCAGCGTTATTCGCTCTTCGAGTATATGCTCGCGAGAGAATTTTGATACGTGTCACATTAAGCTCACGGATCGTTATACAAAGAGGGATGTTTGATTATATCGACGTGTGGCGGATACACTGGTCGAAAATTTAGCAATCAGCTCAATCTCCCACAAACTCCCCTCGCGCTGCTTTTATCGCTATCTCCTCTCTCTCTCTCTCTCTCTCTCTCTCTCTCTCTGTCTCTCTCTCTCTCTCTAGTCGCGCAATTTTGTCGTAAGTTAATTTATCACCGAGTTTGGCGATATCGCGGGTGGGCTCGTTAAATTCTTCTCACGAAATGATTTTGCCAAATATATTATTTGCCTTTAACGTAAAAATGTCGAGGGTTGCCTTCGCGTCGAAAGATGGAAAGATAGAGATAGAGAAAAGAGAGAGAGAGAGAGAGAGAGAGAGAGAGAGAGAGAGGAGGAGAAGGGAAGAAAGAAAAATCATCGTAATCGTTGTTTCCAGAACGTGACGAACGTGATGTTGAACAGGGTTGTTGGATCAAGTATTCTCCATTTTCCTCACTCACCCTCTTTCACTCTTCCCGCGCGCGCGCGCGCACACACACACACACACATGCGTGAGACCTCCTGCCATCCCTCTCGTTCTTCTAGCCTTCTTCTGCCCCTTTCATCTCTCTGTTATTGAAGGGATGAAGTCGTGGCAAAGCTTTGACGCGACAATACCGATCCAACGGTGCAAAGCTTACTTCACACCAATTTTGTGAGGTCACAATTGTTTGCGGATATAATTTCGTATACTTTCATTAAGAAACAATTATTTTTATTCGTTCCTCCTCTCGCAAAATGATAAAAATTCTTATATAAAGTTTCACATAAAATGTTATCTACACGTTCGATTCCATGTGTAGGCTAAATTTTTTCTTCGAAAATAATCACCACTTCTAAAACGTTTGTACCAATAATTACACATTTCATAAGACATAACGTCGGCACCAAGAACACTACAAATTGATTCCCGTGCTTTAGAAGCATTTTTTCCTTGTTGGAATTCGTATAAAATGCAGTGCCGAATGTGCTGTTTATCAGTTGCCGTCGTAAACTCTGCTATTCTGAGAGGTAATGTAACTCACGTAGACTTGTCGTTCGGTGTTCTGAAACCTTGCGTCCGTTCCTTTCAAAATCACAAAAGACCGCGAAAATATTTCTATTTTAAATATAATATTAAGTTCGAAGAAAAAATCTGTAAAAATTAAGCCATACACCTAATAATACACAAAATAACGACGAAAGTTACAATGGCTTGCTTCGGTACTTTGCTCCGAAACACCTCCACAATAGTTTGAAAACCATGTTGGAGGTAATTAGTCAATTACCTTGCTGTCGGGATATTCAATGATGTATTTTCATCAATTCTGAAAATGTAGAGCGTGATCAGAGTGATAATTGGACCTGCAGCAAAGGATTATGCCGCCTACAGAGATCAAACGAGGCTGCGCGTAGCAGAGCATTGTCATCAGGCTGCCTCGAAAGCGGGTCGATTAGCTCGAAGGAGATTTTCAACAGCCCAGCAGGAGGTAAGAAGAGGAAGGTTAATTGTATGGGCCTGAAATAGCAGATTAGCTCTAGGTATGATACTTATCCATTTATAACAATCAAATCAATATTATCTTTCAACGCGTTTTTCTCAAAACGACATTTTTCAAATTTGCTGCAGTTCTAATTCGAATACAAATCATCCGATCGACTTGAATCTTATTTTAGCGTATTTAGTATTTGTTTCTTCATGCAATGACCCTCGAGTTGTTCGATTGGATAAAAAATGTCAATTTTCCATGCAAAAAACCATCAGATTTTTAAGCGTAATTTGGAACTTGTTTTCAAAACTCCGCCATTTTGTTGGATTTTAATTTTTTTTTCACAATCCTGCGTCATTGTACAGGCAATACCTTCTAGGTTAATGGACTTAAATTTTTTTTTTTAATTTCAGGTACTCTGAAGGCCGCAATCACTGCAGCAGTGGGAGAACTTTTTTTTTGGTGACTTGGGAGACGGCGCATACGTCGCTGAAAATGGAATATTTTCATACCAAAAAAATTACTGAATATACATAATTTATACACAAATATATCCTCGAAATTACAAAACATTCGATGCAATACTTTTCTTTCAATAAATTCCCGAAAATTACATTTTTTTTTTGGACAGTCACACTAGTGGTGCCCCTTAATAATTTGAAATCTAATTTACAGCTATATAGTAAATTATATTGTAAATAAATAAAAAAATAATTTATATTGTGATAAATAAATAAAAATACAAATAAAAACACGTTATGCGTTAAAAAAAGTACAGTCACACGGCCATACGTACACAGACACATACAGAACACAGTCAAGTCATCAATCTCGAGATCGCGCGTTTCCCCCACGAGGCATTCGAATTATATATATGGTAATTCAGTGCCGCCAGGGAAATCGTGTGGACCATTATAATACCGAGACTCTGGTGATATTCGCCGGCTCGCCTTGGCTCAGGCTTATATAACTAGCACGAGAAGACGGCCACCTATTTAATGGTTACTCTCGCGCGATCCACGAATAAATAACCAAAGAGCTCGATGTAAGAAACAAAAATAAAACCGTCGGAAAAAGAGATGAAAAAAGGACAAAAAGAAGAAAGGATCGTCGTTGACTATGCGTAACGATATTTCGCGAGTTATGGCCAAGCCTGTTTTCTTTTTTTTTTTCTTCTTTCTTCTTCTTTTATATCCTTTAAAAAGTGTTCGAATACCGAAAAGTTGACTATGTAGTTTCCACTTGTCTAAGCAGTTATTTCTCTCCCTCTCTCACTCCTACATGTTCCTCGGGCTTAGAGAATCTTGACGGTACCGAGTAAAAGTTTTATTTAAGTATTCGAACCGATGGCGTGCGCCCACGCTTTATGTATTCGATCGACGTGTATATATATATACATTTGGACACAGGAAGCCAAGTATATCAAGTGGCATGAAACCGGAAGGGATGAGGAATACGTCGAGGGTGGAAAGGGTTTCCATGTATTCCGAAAGCAATATAAAAGTGCTCGCTTCTCCGATCTTCTTTTCTCTTCGGCTTCCACTTTTTAAACCTCCCCTATCGTTGGACCCCCTCCCACAATCTCTGCTCCACGATCCTCCTTCCGTTCTTCCTCTTCCTTAACGTTCCTATATATTTTTGTCTTACGGTAAAACTCGTGTCCCATCCACTTTTTTTCCTCTCCATCGGTCCCTGGCACTACGATAAATATGGATGCTCGTGCTCTTGCCCCTTACGTATAGATGAGTCTGCGGGGATAATACTTTCGCAATACGGCCTCTCCGATGCCAAATCGCGCGTACTTGATCCACTTCGTACTTGCGAACATTCAGCGATAATTTTAACCATTTTTTTTTATTCAAGAAACGACGATATTCGTTGGAAAACGTGATGGCTTTATTGTATTATGGAAATGTCTAATGTCTAATAATGAAAATATTTTTACAGTATTATTCGAATGTTAATTAACTGAATGAAATATATATATGAGGCATTCCGCGCCATTTCACCTAGCTCGTAACCCCGACCATTTTTTATTTTTTCTGATTTTTTTTTGTAAAATTGTACCCCATCAAAGGAATATCCACACCATTTTTTAGAATTTTATCTCTTCTCTTTTAGGAGTTATAATTTTCCAAAAAATGTCGATTTTGGAAGTTTTGGAAACGTACTGGACCACGTATTTTTTGCTCCGTACGTGGATACTTTTTTAAAACTGATTGCCATTTTTTATTTTTTTTCAAAAAATTGTCCAAAATTCCTATTCTATGATTTTTAAGACTAGTCTCATCGTGAGCCCATTTTTCCTTCTATTTTTTGTCGAATTGATCATATTTTTTTAGAAGATTTTTATCATTTTAATGTGGAAATAAGTTTCCCGTTTAATAATTCGAAATAAAAAAAAAAAAAAATAAACGAATTATGAAAAGAGAAATTATTAATTTCTTCTTTAATAATTCGAAAAAAATAGAAGGAAAAATGGGCCCACGATAAGACTAGTCTTAAAAATTATAGAATGTGTCACTCTATTTGAAGAATTTTTTGAAACTAATAAAAAATGGAAATCATAAAAAAAAATAGCTTCCAGTTTCGAAGCAAAAAATACGTGGTCCAGTATAATTGATAATTTTTTTAAATATTTTTTCATGAAAGTATGCTTCAAAATGAAAAAAATATATATATTGACATGTCGATATCTTAATTAGTTCAGGAGTTATGAGCATTTCAACGTTTTCAAAACTTCCGAAATCGACATTTTTTAGAAATTTATAACTCCTAAAAGAAAAAAGATAAAAATCTAAAAATTGGTGTGGATATTCTTTTCATAGGGTGAAATTTTATATTAAAAAGTCAGAAAAATAAAAAATGGTCGGGGTCACGGGCTAGGTGAAATGGTGTGGAATGCCTCATATATTCTTACGATTTAAGTGAATTGACAATTATTACATTATTGATATTAGTTTTATAATTATTGTTAATTCAATTACATATTATAAATATCTGAACATATAAAAGAGTTCCATGATTGACCGGCTCGCATATAGACAACGCACGGCCTTAACCCCTGAAGATAGAGAAATGTAATTTGGACAATATGTTCCTTAGAAGGTGGACGAAGAAAGGATTTTTTCGAAAATCGACTCTTAAGGGGATGAAATGTGTCGTAAAAGGTAAATTATATTCCTTGCCTGAGCGTGTACGTGTGTGCTGATATTATGTCAAAGTGCAGTAAGATAAATAACAAACGATAATTAAAGTGGATTTTCAGTTATGTGATTCATATCAATTAATAAGATATACTTTTTTAAGCGATTTTAACTTTTTTTGAAAAAAATGTATACTTTTTTAACAACCACTCATTGTGTATATCTATACATGTATCTTTTAGAAAATTCAACCTACACAATGCTATAGGGTCCATCAAAAATTGCATAGGATATTGTTCGATAATGTGGCAATCCTCTAGACTTCAGATTGGATTCATACATTGGATTCCAATGGGGAATCCCGATTAGAGTCCAATATACGAGCGTAACGTTTCAGTATAGAAATCTAATGCGATAACCCATTAGATCTCTATCAGGAAGTAGAGACAAAAATGGCAATCCAATTAGATCCCTATGACAATTTTTGCACCGGCGTTTAAATAATAAAACTTCCAGTTCCCTGGACATTCTCAAAAACCACTTGGATGACTTCCTTGGCCAAAGATCTCAGGACTTCTATGAAAAAGGGATAATGAAGCTCGCGGATTATTGTCCCGGAAGGATACGAGCGTTGTCATGACTTTGAAGTTTACATCTTTAGAATGCAACGAAAATGATTTTTTTTTTATATCTCCCAATTTTCTTTTGACAGATTTAAGCTGCAAAAATCACGAAAAGATTCTTTAGGATTCTTATTTAGCGATCTACAACCTAAATCTGCAAAATATGATTTTGGATAATAATGGAAGTAGTTAATTAATAAGAATTATCGTTGGATTCCAACGATGCAAACTTCAGACACATGCGTTGTCGTTAAAACGCAGAATTCAAGCTAAGCGCCGCCAGTAAGAAAACCGAGGAACTAGACTGTCGTGTCCGTCGATAATATTTTGAGTTTCGTTGGTACAATTTTGCTACGTTCATCTGAATTTTTTTTTAATTTCTCCATCATTTTTCCATAAAAAGAGTTCAAACAAAGCTCAAAGTCTGTGTTTTCCTCGCTCTAGAGCCTTATGCTCTTCGAATTTGCAAAAATTCGATGTATCAGTTAATAAATCACGATTTATCCCATGATAACTACAAACTGTAAAAGTTTTTCTTCAAAATTTGAAAAAATGGCGAGTATCAAGCGCTCGGTGCTACAATATTACACATGTAGAACAAATTTCATTCCAATTGGTTGCGTCGTTTGGGAGAAAAAGGGGTTCGAAATTTCGAAGTGGTCGGAACGTGTGCTCCATGTCGTTAAACAGAAGTCCCTTTGTTTTTTTTGGTAAATATTTTGCATCTGATATTTACTCGATTTTCGCTACAGAAATATGCATAGACGTATGGGCCCCACGAGGGCGGAAAAGTCGTGACGAAAATGGAGAGTGGCATAACTCGAGTGGATCCGGTTGACGGGCCGAGGGGGAGGGAGGGGCGGGAGGGGGTGGGCGAAGAAAGAACGCGTAGCGGAAGAGATAAGGACGGGATATCTTTTTAATTTGTTTTTTTTTTTGCAACTCGCAAGTAAAGGAACAAAAATGTATGTATATACGTATGTGGAAAAAAATGGTTGGCGGTAAAAAAGAGGGGTAAGGGGGGATTAAGCGTGCCGGTTGCAGACCCGTTACTGGGATCATCCGCCCCCGCTCCCCCGCCATATCTCTCGTCACGACAGCGGAGTGAGAAAAAAACTTTGCACTTGGCAACTTTTAATGCCCTTGCCACAAAATCCCATCCAACGGGTTGGAGAACAGCATGGAGAAAGCTGCTCTGAATATCCTCTCTCTCTCTCTCTCTCTCTCGCTTTATTCCCTTTTCCGTCTCTCGCACGCTTTCTCTTTCTCAATCTCTCTTTTTTCATTTTCTCTGTCTCTGTCTCTCTCTCACTCACTCTCCGAGCTTCGATCCTTGTTCTTTGTCATTCTTGCTCGGCGTTCCTCTTTTTCTTTGCCTGCGTTTGAATGAGGCCTCTATACACCGCCTACTTATAGTCTCGTTTTCTCGTCGCTAGTTGGCCGCTTTACCAACGTTCACGTCGAGCGTTTGTTGCTCTCGGAAATGATGCTGAAGGGGACGAGAGGAAGATGAACAGGGTAAGGTCCAGGAGGGAGTGGGCGGGTAGAGAGTTGTCTGTTTAGCTACGGGATATTTTTACTGCGAAAACTTTTCGAGCCTCTCTTCTCCCTGTCTGTCTTTTCTTTCAGACTCTCTTCTTTTCTCTCTCTCTCTCTCTCTCTCTCTCTCTCTCTCTCTCTCTCTCTCTCTCTCTCTCTCCCGTTTTCTCCCTCGTCCTTTGGCTCTCTGGCAAAAGCTGCAAGCGAGCTCTCCCCCCGGCATTATAACGCATTTATTCGTCTCGCATGAGCCTCGAGAACGGAGGATTACCTTAAATATGTAAATAACAGGAATATTTATGTTCTTCGGATCTGCGAGTGATCTGAGAACGAAAGAGAGGGGAAGAGAGGAAGGAAGAAATAAAGAGGGGACTTTGATAAATCGGAGGGGAGACAAATATCGAGGGTGAGTGGAATAATTTTTATTTATTTATTATATTTATTGCATTTTCCATATTCATTAAATTCATTAGCTTATTAATTTATTTATTATTTATTAATTCATTAATTAACTTTTGCTAATTATTATCTTTTAATTGTATACTCATTTTATTAACGATATTTTTTTAATTTATTATTTATTATTAATAGTATTACAATTTTTGCCCGTCCACGTAAAAATGTGATTGCACACAACGAACACTAATCCACCGGAGATAGAATGTCTAAACTCTTTTTTTAAATTATGTTCAAACTATGTAAACGTAAGGGTTTAAAAGCGCAAAAAGTGACGATTTCCTTCTCGCATATCGGAATAACCAAGTAATTTTCGGAATCTTTCGATCATCGCGTCGCCCGATTTGGAAATAAAAAGTCGAGAAATTGCGGACGTCCGTACAATAATGAAGCGCCGCTTGCGTTTTCCTGGCGTGAATGAGCGAACGCAAAAAAGGGCGAAAAAAAAGGGACCGATGTGAGTAGCGGTGAAAGAGAGGCGGCAGAGCGTTTATCCCCTTATCCTGTTTACGTGCCTTGTTCTCCTCAAACTTTTTTTCGACACCACCGCAATTTCGTCGTATCTCGTCCCCTACAACCCTCTCTCTCTCTCTCTCTCTCTCCCTCCCTTGCTCTGTCCCCATATCACGCGCCTGCGCGCGTCAAGTGCAAGTAGAAAAAAGTTTGGGAAACGTGCTTTCCCGAGATTCGTGCGGCGTTAATAACGAGAAGCGATGATAAAGTCCGGACTAACGAGGGAACGCAGGAAACGCGAGGGAACAAATCGCCAGTTGGGGGCGGAAAAAGCAGCGGAGGGCTGAGTGAAGAAGGGGGTTGGCGGATTGTACGGCACGTGAACAAATTTATGCCCGAATACACGATGCACCACTACACGGGCCGCAAAACCTCGGCGTCTATTGAGCAGTAACGCACCAAAGGGGGGCGGGGACACAGAGAGAGAGAGAGAGAGAGAGAGAGATAGTGAATGGATGCTGTTTCAGACAGTAGACTAACTCTCGTCTACCAAAGCACAATAGAATAGTCAGAGAGAATGAGGGAACGCATCCCCGCTCCCCTTTCACTCTTCCATTCTTTTCCTTTCTCTATTTAGCTATTTCTCTCTCTCTCTCTCTCTCTCTCTCTCTCTCTCTCTCTCTCTCGCTCTCTTTCTCTCTGTCTGTCTCTCTCTGTCTCTCTCTCTCTTTCTCTCTCTCTCCCTCTCTGCCTTTCGGTATCTATAATTGATCTCTCTCTAACTAACTATTGATCTCTCTCTCTCTATCTCTATCTATTTACCCCTTGCTATCTCTGTCTTCTGGTACACGCACAAATCACGAATTTCCCTTGCCCATTTCTAGCACCTATGCATTCTACCTCTCCCCCCTTTGCTTTTGGTCTCCCCTATGGGCACTCGAGCCTCGCGCTTCCCGGCGTTTGTCGGTAATTAGCTTAATTAACCGTTTCGCTAGAGGTGCACTGAGAGGGAAAGAGAGAGAGAGAGAGAGAGAGAGAGAGAGAGAGAGAGAGAGACGCTCCTGGTACCGAAAAGCTTCATACGATTTAACACACCACGTGAAAACGTCCCGGGATTTTAGAGCTTTGCCTTCCACACACAATCTATATCCCCTTTTCGGACTCTTTTTCACACCGTTGAAATAATTACTGCACAAGGAGCAAATACGTCTCGCACGTAGATATAATATTGCTAATAAAAATTGGCGACCCTTTTTTTTTCTCCAAATCAACCCTTTCTATATTTATCGCTCTCTTTCTCTCTCTCTCTCTCTCTCTCTCTCTCTCTCTCTCTCTCTCTCTCTCTCTCTACTTATTATATTGGGTCTGCGGATAATTCCATAGCGAAATTCCAACAGATGTCGTTCGCAGTCGTTTGTCCGTTCGCACAAGCATCAGCCATACGAAGTATCGTATATTAACACTAGATTTACCAGACCAGGTACTGGTATAAGTGTCAATAACAAAAAATATATTTGTTACGAATATATATAAAGTAACATTAAGTTCATAAAATGTATTCTCTACTTATAGCTACAAAAGTCATAACATCATTTCGGAAAGCAAATTTACATGCAGTAGGAATTTTGAATTGAAATTGCACGACCAGTCAAAATGACTGGTCTGGTAAATCTAGTGTTAAGTGAAAGCTGAAACTTGTGCCGACATTTAAAAAAAGTATCCATCGAGATCCGTGACGTGTTAGGAAGTTTAATTATATTTTGAACATGGAAGGAAAAAATATCTATTTTTGATGCTTTTTTATTTCCAAAAAGGTAAAAGTGCATCTCAAACTCACAAAAAGATATGCGCCGTGTACGGATAGAATGTCGTAAGTGAAAGTGTATATCGAAAGTGGTTTCCGAAGTTTCGTCGTGGATATTTGGACCTCCAAGATGCAGCTTATGCGATTTGCTGCTGAAACGCCATCAAAACTAACCACTTTTAGAGTGAATGATTAGTGGCGATGAAAAGTAGACTGTCTATAACAATGTAAGTCGAAAAAGATCATAGTCGAAACTTGGGGAGGCTACTCAG
>OZ010723.1:7406675-7435691 GCA_963932345.1 Ophion ventricosus
AAATTAAATTGTATTAATTCATATATTATAAATTTATTTGTTATTTATTATTTATTACTAATTTATTAATGCATTTAGTTTAATTTAAATTTAATTTATTTAAATTATGTATTAAAAAATAAACCAAGTTTTGTAATTACGCTGCATCACTTTAAAAAAAAAAATAAAGTAGGTACGTTATTTGTTTACAAGATGACCCTGAGGGATCATTTTTCTCGTTACTTTTCACATATGTTCAATTCGAACATGGCATGAATTCTCAAATGGCTTTCATCGGGGAACAGTGCAGAATCCAATTGTGAGGTGTCCCTGTTAAATACCTATAGAGATGTGGGCGCAATCTTGGGAAACTCTTATTTTATTTTGGGAAATCCAACAAATTTCGTTTGAGAATTTCAAGTAAAAAATTCTCAAACGCCGTCAGTAGGGAAATATTGCGTAATCCACGTGGACTCCAATGCGGACTCCCTACACGCAGTGATCCGATCAAATCTCTATAAAAATGTGATAGGACCTGGAGACTCCCCAACGAATTTTTGCACGACTAATGCTTTGGAATTAAGGCAATTAAAAAAAAATATATAAATATATATGTATTATATAATAATTCATAATATGATTTACATCCATCAAATACATTCTTTGTTAACTATTTAGAATTCGGACGATAATAAATTGCTGAAAATATATGTATAAGGTTGTGTGTACGTATTTAACCCGTGGCAAAGACGCTTCTGGAGAACGGTCGTCATACCGGGTACGATTAACCAACTCCCGGAGAAGACCTGGAGCCCCTGTGTAGCTTGCCTCTCTTGTTTCCTGTCGCCCAACACGCTCGACTAGATCAATTAGATCGTTCGTTCAAGACCCGAGCGCGTTATAAAGCAGCAGGAAGCGTTTCCTAGTGAATACGGAAACTACATTGACACACACACACACACACACACACGTATATATATATATATATATATATAGTGGCTCGAGTTGGCCGCTTCCTTGCTTGAAACTCAACTTCAAGAGTCGAGTTCCGTGCAATCAGTCAAGCTTACCCTCTCCTATCATCCTACCCCCCTTCATTTTTATGTCTGTCTGTCTGTCTGTCTCTCTCTCTCTCTCTCTGTGGAAAGTGACGATTAACAATTGATTAATTGTTAATTGCGATTAGAGCAATTAACAATTAATTAATTGTTAATCGTGAGTTTTCTAAATTACAATTAATTCATTATTAATTGTTATAGTCGTGATTAACGATTAATTAATCGCTAATGTTTAGTTTACCCTAGCAATTAAAATTTTGCCCACCACTGGCTGACCCCCCGGTTTTTATTGCCGTTACGGAATCTTCATAGATTTTCATATGCTCAGACTAGTTTATATCAGACATCTAGAGTTATTTAGTGTGTAAAATTATCAGATAGAAATGTGGCCCAGCGTATCATCTCCATAAAGTGCTGCATAAATTAGACGATTTGCAAAGTCGTAAATTTTGGTAAAAGTTTGGTAAACTTACCATGAAATTCATCAGTATACTGGAATGTATTTTTAACCTTAATTGTAGACGAATATGAGTTAAATTGTTAAATATTCGGGTTCGCGAAACGAATTACCTTGAACCAATTCTATTTTATTCTTGTGAGCGGTACGTTTTTTTAGGTAACTTCTTACGCGTTTGTGGTTTAGCTATTTTGAATTGACGGTGCAGCGCAAGCGGGTAGGGAATTTGTTTTTTACGGTTGCTTTTTCTCTTCCGTTTTTTTTGTGTTATTTTGTTCTTTTTGTGTTTCAGGCTCTCTCTCCTCTCTCCCTCTCTCTCTCTCTCTTCTCTCTCTCTCTCTCTCTCTCTCTCCTCTCTCTCTCTCTCCTCTCTCTCTCTCTCTCTCTCTCTCTCCTCTCTCCTCTCTCCTCTCTCTCTCTTCCTTTTTCCACAGTGGAAAGGCTTTGTTCTCTTATATTCCGACTTTTCAGGACAAATCGTCGCCTATTCGTTCCTTCCGGGCACGTACAGGTCTGAGGGTGTTATATGCGAAGTCGTTCGTCTCACTTCCAAGTAGATTAACCCTGCCTGGCGATACTCCGTTCTCGTTAAGCCCTCTTTCCTTCTCTCTCTCTCTCTCTCTCTCTCTCTCTCTCTCTCCTCTCTCTCTCTCTCTCTCTCTCTCCCTCTCTCTCGCTTGCTTTTTTCTCGGTGCCGAGCTCGCGACTGTCGACGCAGGGTGTGCAGCTCCCAGGGAAAATTTAGCTCCCTCTCGCGCTCCGTTACTCCTGACTTCTTCCCTTCTTCGTGCGAGACGAGGAAAAGAAGAAACAAACGGCGAAAGAATCCTCGAGCGCCTTTTCCGCTCGACTCACTGCGCACGTAGCGGCGTGTCAATTTGTCGATACAAATTGAACATTGGAACTTATCAAACGAATACGAGGACGCGGCGTGAACATTGCGCCCCCTTGACTTACCCCCGGAGGATACGTTTTTTTATTGCATTCTCGCTTGTCTATCAAGGAAAAATTGGGGAATACGAAACATACACTGCACCGTCACGTTTTTTCCCTGCCAAATTAAACGATCGAACGAAACTCGCGCAAGAACTGTTGCAGTTGTATTTTTTTGTACAGAATCCGGGCGCCCATTAATCAAAGCGAAACGCGGAGTGAGTCGAGGACAAATATATGGAAATGACAATTTCGGCGCCACCGTAAGTTTCGTTGGAAACCTTCTCGTGATAACGCTTCGTGAAACCGATTGCCATTTTTTTTTCTTTCTGTTATCATATATACATATGTCTATTTGTTAAGGATTTATCCGATAGGAAATTCTCTGCTAATTACAAATGTCCACGGAGTTTTTTGTTGAAAACTCAAAATTGATCCGGCTAAACGCGAAGAACCTGTTTCCATACATAGTCGACGTATCTTTTTTTAAATGGAAATTAAGGGGTTTCGGGGAAATTAATAGTGAATTCGTATTCAAAGGGTCAAAATAAATCGCTAAGGACTTATGAAACACCTCGGCCCAAAAAAAAGTTTCTTCACTCAATCGCGTTCATGTATCTCTATTTTTTATTTCAAAGTCTGCTCTGAACGCATCCTCTTTTTAATTGTATTCCTTAAAACTGCTGCTTGATTGGCGAAGAAGACGATTATTTTTCGATTTTTGGCCGTATTTCAAAGTCGAACCATCGATTTTTGAGAAATTTTCCATTATTGTCCAATGCTTAAGATTACGCAGACCAAACGTGAAAAAAGTTAATATAAAAAACTTGTGAAGATTTTTTATGAAAATTGAAAGCTTTGGGGAGAATAAATAATGAGTTCACATTCAAGGGGTAAAAATCGATATGAAATCTTTAAAAAAAGATTAAAAATCCAAATGATTTTCCCATCTCAGCCAAAAAAGTTTCTGAATCGCGAGTCATTTATTCTCTCTTGGAATAAAAAAATTCAGCTCCACTCTTATTCTTTTCGTAACCGTACGCTCTAAAAAATACTGCTTGATTCATTCGGCTGCGATAATTTTTCGAGTTTTGGCAGCATTTCAAAGGCAGACTATAGGTTTCCGAAGATTTTTCCATCCGCACTCTTCGGCCTCTTTTTGGCCATTTTCCAAGTAGACTTTCCAGGAAAACTAATTAAGTTTCGGGATAAATCAAGCGGCATTCTCCAAGTCTACCAAAACCCTTTTCTATAACCTCTACAATAATTTTTCGTCACTCAAACAAAACCGACGCTATGCCCGTTTGAAAGTTTGCGATTTTGGCAACTCCGGAAAAGTGGCCAAAAGAGTCGAACATTTTTTTTTTCCACCGATGACAAATATCGCGTAGTCGAAAGCTCAAAATTACGTCGGCGAAACGCGAAAAACGTGTTTCCATATAAATTTGTTGATTTTTTAATAGAAATTGCGGGAATATAAAAATCTCAAAAATTTCCAAGCCCCGCTCATTTCCGTTTCAATTTGAAACTCGGCCTTGTTACCCATTTATATAAATATCTATATATATATATATATATATATATATATATATACATGTATATATATATATACATGGTGTGTCCCAAAAGGCATGCGATATATTTTCTTTTTTTAAGATTTATTAACAATCTCTGTACAAGGTGTTAATATTCTCCAAAGTACTCTTCATGAGCATCTGCATATTTTTTCCAGCTACTCTTCTATGCTCGATACGCCCCTCCCCCCCCTCCCCCTCGAAGGCCTCGACGCGAATCTCCTTTAAAACTGTTGTCACAGCCGCTTGGATAGCCTCAATGCTGTCAAAACGGCGTCCTTTGAGTACATTTTTGACCTTGGGGAACAAGAAGAAGTCGGCCGGAACGTGTTCGGGACTGTAGGATGGCTTCAGCAGCGTTGCCACGTTATGCTTCGATAGGAACTCACGGACGCAAGAAAGACGGGTGGCTGAGCGCATTGTCGTAATGCAACAGCCAGGTACCAGCGATGTCTTTTCGCACGCGGATGACCCTTTTCCGCAATCTTCGTAGGCTTGTTTAAGCAGTTCATGAGTTTCTGCAGCTGTTTTGTCGAGTTTTGTGCAGAACTTGATCGCCGAACGTTGTTCGGAAGAATTCGTCATGACGTGGCTTCGAAACAGGGGTGCACTAAATCAGCGATCCTGACGTCATCAATGCCCGGAGCAGGCTGGCCTAGGGTGCGCTGCAAAGCTGAGAGTCCCCTTACATAACTCGAACGGCCCGAACGTACTGCGAGCGGTCGGGGCGCGGCAAAAAAACATATTGCATGACTTTTGGGACACATCATATATATAAAATTCTTCTTCAGTATCTCCACATAACATTGACAAGTTTGCCTATCTGTAAACTAGATTTTTTCCCAATAGCCAATGCCGGATATTACACAAATTCGAGTGTCCTTGGCCCATAGCATGTATACACTCACGAATAAGTTTAACGCTCAAGGTTGGATGTGTGTGTGTGTGTGTGTGTATGTGCGCGGTCGTGTATCTCGTCAATTGCATCTGATTGTGTACGTATGGGCTATTTGCGTAGATCCAACACGTTTATCAATGGACTGAAGGGTTAAGGGGAGGGTTCTTCAAGACGATCAGCGCACAGTGTCGTAGGATGTGTTTCACATGTATGCAAACACTGGGTGGAGAAGATGGGGCAGCTGCGAGGTTGTTAGGCAACGTCATTTGTAGGAGAAAATGAAAGAGGTGAAGGGAGAGAGAGAAATTTTGCCCCTTTTCTCTCGGCTTCTCTCTTCTCTACCCCCTTCCGCTTTCTCTCTCTCTCTCTCTCTCTCTCGCTTTCTCTCTCTCTCTCTCTCCCTATCTGTCAGGTTAATTGCCTCTGTACATTGATGTTGTTTATCCAGAGAATCGTACGTGCGTATGACGTTGATAGTTTCCGTTTGAGAGAACGGTACATTCGACGATCATACGATGGAGGGGAAAGTTTTGGGGGACCTTCTTCCTCTCTCCTTCTCTCTCGCTAGTGACGCCAACCGGGATACCATAATTTCAACAGGGATACCTCGGGCATGGCTCTATAACAAGGCAATAAATACTGCGCGCGTTTGGTAATAAAGAGAAGCCATCAAAGCCACTAGAGAGACTTCAACCGAGAGAGATTGATTAATAGAATTTATTATGCCCTAGTCCAACTTTCGGGAAAATGACGATGCACCTTGAATGAGTGAAGCCTAGTAATATAAATACGGCAGAAAATAAAATAATAATAATAATGGAGATATAAAAAAATCAATGAAGTGAAAAATAAAAATGAAAATAAAAGTAACGAAAATAGTGAAAATAGCAGTGTTGAAAACGAAAAATTAAAAAAAAGCAATGCAGCAGACGCAGAATAATAACCCCACACCAAAGCACCGATTAACAACAAATACATACTGTGAATTTTTCATATAAACTGTACAAAATGATTCTGTCGGAGTTCTGAATTAATTAATTAATCGTTAGAAAAACCAACATAGGCAAAAACGTATCGGAATAAAGATCTAATTCAAATTCAACTGAAAATCCAGCAATATATATATAAAAAAGCGAAGGAAAATCAGAAAAAATCGAGCAAAATGAAAAACAAATCAGAATTAAAAACAAAATCAAAATGAAATTCTAAAACGAAAGATCAAGATCAAAATCAATAGAAAGCGAGAGAGAGATTGATTGAAAGATTATTTAGTACAGGCCCTGGTTGCAACCATAGGGTAAATTATGTATATGAGCGGAGAAATACATCATAGTGAAAATAATACATAATTAACATTAATATAATAATTGTGAAGTGACTGAATATAAATCGTGATAATATTGAATAGGAAGATGCTTATTCAATACAACGACTTCAAAAGTCTTAAGAGCTTACATACACCTGAGCAGCTAAAAGTAAGGTTATGCTTAAGAATTTTTTTTGGGTATAAAACTGAATTGTATTGAACAACCATGATATACATTTTAAAGTATGGCATTTTATCTATATTGTGTGAAAATTTGGTTAAATAATTTCGAACGGTAAAAAAGTTACAGTCGTTTTCCTGGGACGTGTTTTTGTTGACAGCGTTTGCGGTACCAGACGTACCTCTGCCATTTTTTATCTAAAAAAAAATATTTGTTTCTTAAAGTAGATACATAAAACTACTACTTATCTGGAATTTAAAAAATTATTTTTTTCGGGTCATGGCAGTCACTGGAATAAAACAGGCGATTTTTCGCCTCAAAATTGTTCAGTACTTATGATGAAAAAAAAACTATGCCGGTATCGAAAAAACGGCTCGCAAGTACTAGATTATTGTGTGAAGCATAACACTGTTTTGAGTAAAACGCGTTTAAAGTTTTGAGTACACTTTACACTGAAATAACTGGTTTATTTTAAACTTACATGAAATCGTCGATTCCTGGGCCATATGACGGATCTTCCTTAGATGTTGACGCTTCCATTGGATCTTTTTTTTTTGCTGTGTCAACCTCATTCTCACCCGGCTCATAGTCAAACAGATGACAAAGGCCGCGTCTACCTGCGCCCCAACCGTTAGTCGTTGCTCCCCCGGTCAATTACAAAACGCTATAACTTCGTCATTACTGCGTATTTCCTTATGAAATTTTCAGGGTAGACACTCAAAGCATAGTACTTTCGAATGAGGACTTTTTTGAAAAATCGATCTTTTTGACCTACCCAGGTGTATGTAAGCCCTTAAAACAGCCAGTCCTCCAATATGAACTGATTCATATTAAATCTAGACTAATATTACATTTTTAAACTGATAATACAACGCGATATCAGTTTACAATTATTTATTTATATACGGCTATGGTCCTAAGGTAGCTAGTATTTGTTTATGAGGACGAACTGGATTAAGCAGGTAAATCGAGAATGAGCTCTGAAATCAGGAACAACTTTCATCAATTTCGAAAATATGAGAGTAAAAACTTCTTTTAAAGACTGAGCTGAAAATAATCGAAGTGATACGCGTAATAAGAGAGTGCCAAACGTAAATTGCCGAGAGAGAGAGAGAGAGAGAGAGAGAGAGAGAGAGAGAGAGAGAACCTAGAGAGAGAGTAATACCTTAACGACAGACCATCATCGTTGCGCCTAAGTCTCTAAACCTAGCTCTCTCTCTCTCTCTCTTCTCTCCTCTCGTCATCGACATAAATTTGTTCTTAATACCATGCGCGTAGCGTAACACACCACCGTTTCACCTTTGTATACATTCACACACAACGACGCCCGATCTGGTCGTACACCTCGGAGAAAAGAGTAAGATGGAGAGAGAGAGAGAGAGAGAGAGAGAGAGAGAGAGAGAGAGAGGGAGCGTGGGTGGGAATGGAGGTTCGAGGATTACCTAGAAACACGCTGTTTCGTGTATATATGTAGATACATATATTACGATGTATATTTTATGTAGGGGAGCTGCGAATACGGGTGTACTGAGTATATATATATATATATATATATATATATATATATATAGGGGGGAAAGGCTTCAGGAAGTGGTGACAATGGGCTTTTGCCAGAAGCTCAGCGTTCGCCACATAACCGCCATCCCTTCTGTGGCTATGCGGTTGCCACGTTACGTAGTCCAGTCACGTGTTCATCTGGTTCTCGCTCTCAGGGAACCAACTCGCAGCCTCCAACGACGAGCAAGAAAAAAGAAGAGTACTTTTACTCTACGTCTCTCATTCTCTTCGCTTCCATAAATATATATGGGGGAAAGGATATTTCGAAACCTTTTTATCCTAGTAATGCTGGCTATCAGCACATCCGGCTGTTATGAGGGCGCTCCTGAATTATTTTAAGGCGTATCTTTGCTTTTGTGTACAGGACGGTCCTTGGAATGACATTCACACAAGTATGCTTCGTTTGAACGTGATTTTGATGAGATTGGGCTTTGCATGATCTTGAGTATGGAGACGACAGACTTCTGCGAGGACCGCCCCTCGAGGTCGATTGTCCTTGAAATCACTTTTCACCATGTATAATTAAGTGTGTCTGTGTGAAAATTCTCTTGGTGGGCATCCTCACAGTCGAGTTTTCTTCCAACCCTCTTTCCACCCCGCTCCTGTCTCTCTTTCGCTCTCTCTCTCTCTCTCTCGCGGCTAGGCTGCTGGTACTTTCTCAGCATTATGGTCACGTGCGGTGGGCCATGGAAGCACCGATACTACGGAACACGTTTACAGCTTAAACAGGTTCTTCCGGTCCTTCCTCACGACGTTGATTCCTGTTTTTTTTTCTCACCACCTTGTCTTCTTTGTGCTTCTTTTTTTCCATCTCATCACCACACCCACTACCCAAATCACAATTTTCTCGGTAAAAGGACTTGACGAGACAGCGTCATCTTTCGATGCCACATAACACCCCCATGGAGTATAAAGTTTTCACACGAGAATCCGACGTCCGCGATTCTTCAGAAGTGCAAAGTTGGGTATCACGTTGGATCAGGATGCACGCGAGCGAAAATTCATTTCCTACCACTATTTCAACCTCGGCTCAACCTCGTGCCAAACGAGTCAACGATGATGCGGTTGCTTGGGTTGATGGAGTCCGATTTGGAATTGGGAAAGGGAATGGAAATTTTCTCGCCTTTGAAACTAAATACAGGTTGACACTTCGAGACATATCGAGGGAATATTTCACTTTCAGCAACTTTCCAATGTTTGGTTTATATCTTGACCGCAATGTCGATCCAATACTGGGATGTATCAAAGAGGCGTTAAACACCAGTGCACGTCTATCCCAATGTGGTGTCTTCTCAGTCTTCCCTCGTCTTTCCATCTACACACATTAACAAACACGTTTGATTGCTTCTTTACCTTTCAACGAATGGGTAATGTGCCTCCCTCTTTCAAGCTATTCCTCTCCCTACCTTCCTCTCTCTCTCTCTCTCTCTCTCTCTCTCTCTCTCTGTTTCTCCCACACTGTGTCTTCCTGCCTCTGCTCTGCCGAGAAGATCGTTGATTCATGGGGTCTCGATAAGAGGATCAAACAGCTTTTGGAAATCCAGCATACTGTGTCATCACCCTGTACATATATACAATATATATCTAGAGTTAAAGCCTGTATGAAAGTTTTCTCGTTTATCAGGGGCGTGGGAGCCAAAGTTGACGAGGAGGGAATGTGTACGGTGCAAATGTGTCAGTTTGTCCCTCAGTATACAGGGTGACAGAGTTTTGGCTCCGAGGATTGCACACAGCATGTAGGATCGTCATAGTTTACACACCGGAGGTTCGTGTCTACCGGGGAGTAATAAGAGCTCTCTCTCTCTCTCTCTCTCTCTCTCGCTCTCTCGCTCTCTCTTTCTCTTTGTACAACGTAGTCAACGGAAACCACCGGTCTGCATTTAACTTCAAAGTGAGTGAGTGAGCGAGAAATTGGTAAATGCAGAGGGCCTGGATCTCCAGACTAAATCTCTAGCCTCTAGATCGACCTCTACATCTAGATCTAGAGGTAAATCTAGAGGGAGAGAAGGAGACGTAGAGAGAGGCTGGAGCGATCTCTCTTAGAGTCTGGAGAATCGTTGGTGACCGTCTCATCCTCGAAATAAATTCCCGAGGCTGTTTCGTCGCGACCCTATGTACACGGTGGTTCAAAAGTCGTGAATCAAATGAAGTAGAGGCGAAGGGAGGTCGCCAAGATCATTTCCAACTAAAAAGGTCATATACAGGTTCGTCCGTTTTACAACGATGCTAAAGCTATGATTTTTTCTTCTTTAATATTGTTGAAATATCAAATTAACAGCTCGAATTTGTACGGCACAAAATTCAGTTTTTTTTGCAAAGCACTACCTTGCAGCGAATGAAAATCGATAGTAAAAAACTGTCTAGGGTCAGGGCTATGGGTTGTACCTTTTCAAAATCCTCGTATGGTAGACTAATTTTCCTACTACAGGGACAAGTTTCAGTAGAATATTTTTCTTTCTAGATCAATGATAAAACCGTCGTCGCTAAAATGATGATCCAGAAAGTTATTACAAATTCATTTTATTCTAAGAACTCACGATGACAATGCGAAAGCCACATCATCGGGATACATCTCTAGGAAAAAGAAACTCCTTACCAGCATATGGTAAGGAGTTTCTTTTTAATTTTTTTTTCTAGAGAAAACAAATCATAGCTGTGGAATCGTTGAGAAACGAACCAATCTGTATATGATTTGATTGCAAATGATCGTGGCTACTTCCCCACATCGTTTGATCCACGACTTTTGGACAATGACAATTATGAACACTACATTTTCATGCGAAAGCCACATAATCACGGTACATCTTTAGAAAAAAATATCTTCCCTATGGTATACTTACCATATGCAGGATATTTTTTTCTCTTTTATTTTTTCTTGTAAAGATGTGAACCGATGTTTCAAAAATATTGAAAAAAAAATCATAGCTGTGGAATCGTTGAGAAAAGGGCCAACCTGAATATGATTTGGTTGCAAATGATCTTGGCTACTTCCCCATCTCGTTTGATCCACGACTTTTGGACCACCCTGTATACGTATACGTGTACAGTCTCGAACTCCGAGAACAAACGTTTCGAGTGTGTCGAGCCATGTTCCTGGGGCGAACCCCACTTTGGCCTAGGTCCTCACTGGTCAACGTACATCCAACTCGGCGGAAACACAAATGCTACCGGAAATGGTATAAAGAGAGGAAGAGAGACAGAAGTAGAATCTGAGACCGAGAGAGAGAGAGAGAGAGAGAAGAGGGAGAGTGAGGGTAGAAGGAGAAACGTATAGAGAAAGCCTCCGAACGTTGTGTAAGCGAGAGCAAGCCTGTTGCCCAACAACAATTGCGCATTCGTCGAGGGTGGCGCTGGCAGGAAACTCGAGTATGCGTACCGCGAAAAGAGGGGAAGTGAGCGAGAGCAAGAGAAAGAGGGAATACGTTGAAGTAGCAGGTTATATAGCTACCAAGCCTGGCTTCTCTAATTAAAACGCATTGTTTATATATTCCCAGCACGGGAGATTGAACTCGTTCTCTCGTACAATATTCTACCAGTGCTCTGAGTTTCCGCCGCGCGCAAGTGGCTATCGCGTGCGCGCGGGCGAACTTCTCTAACTGATGCTCGTGAAGAACGAGAAGCCTGAGACTTTAAACAGAGAGACGGGAGGAAACAGGGAGAGAAAGTGAGACAAAGAGAAATTTTAGTTTCTTTGCGCACGTTTCATACGCTGGCTGTCGCCTACATTTCTTCCCGACCCTCATAGCATACGCGTTCATTCAGCATCTATATATCTTTGTGTGTGTGTGTGTGTGTGTGTGTGTGTGAGGGTGGGTGGAAAGCACATTTTTGAACCCGTTATATCTATGGAATGCTTATCAGCCCATTCGGCTGTCTTAAGGAAGATTTTTTATTTTTTTAACCGCTGATTTTGGGTATAGGACGATACTTGAAATGATCTGTGTATAATTATGTTTGCGTTTATCTAAAAATGATTTTAAAGAAATCGGGTGCCCATATTAGGAGTGTGCATTAATTTTAAGGTATTTTATTTTGCTAAAAATACGGCTTTATTGTAAGAAAATGGTTATATATTGATCATTTCAAAAAATTGCCCATCACTAGTCACTACTTTTTCCCATTTTTCTGGTAATAGATGAATTCCACGTCGAACATCTTCCGAGGCTATCCACGAATCAATATTTCGAAAGTGTGGACTCTCTAATTATGGGAAGTTGATACTTGTTCTATGTGCTGTGTTTTCATGTCGACGCCTTATCAGTCGGTCCCATAATTATTGTCATTTAATTCCTTAGTGTACTATTATTTTCGGTTATATGATCATTCTGTTTCCCAAATTTTTGAATTATAAATTTCCAGAATTATTGAGTACTAGCTAATAAATTCGAAATTGCGAAAACGCATCGAAATTGCGAAAATGCACTACAAAACAATGCATTTATTGCAGACGAAGTTTCATAGTTGTGTTATTTCGCGCCGCGGCGATGTGAATGGGCCACCAAGATAGTGCGATTTGACGCCATTGGACTTCTTTCTTTGAGGTTTTCTGAAAGGAAGAGTGTATGCCAATGATCTACAGACCGTACCGGAGCTCAAGGAAGCAATTGGACGCATCATTAATGAAATTAGTCCCCAAGTATGCCAAAATATTATTGAAAATCTCGTCAAAAGAGTGAACGTTTGCAAAACAGGGACGAGGTGGCCATTTATCGGATATTGTGTTCCACACATAACCTCCATGTTTGTATCTTGTATTAAAATAAAAAACTTACTTTTCAAATAAATAAAACGTTTCATTAATAAATTAAAATTCCATTTTGAGATACCCTATAGTTACGCAATTTCTAGAAAATCCCTTAAAATTAATACACACACCTTAACGTTGAGTCTCGGGTCTTTGAAGACAAATGCCTTCAAAATCACTTTTCCCCGCATTGCGTGTACAGGTATTGTTAAGTGATGAAAAAAGTACAGGTTGAAAACACTTAGTGATTGTCCACTTTCATTCTTTCTCGGTTTCTATTTCACCGTCGCTTCCGCGGCAAACGATAGATGGTTCGAGAATAAAAATGAGACGACAGAAAAGAGAGAGATAGAAAGAGAGAGAGAGAGAGAGAGAGAGAGAGAGAGAGAGAGATGTATAGGTACGGGCAAGAAGATTAAGTATGGCGAACGCGATGCTCAAGGATTCGGACTTGCTCTCAGCCGCGGGGACTTTCATTTCGCGCCGTAACTCCTGTAAAACGGGCTTGAGGGTAAAACGTGCCAGCAGCAGGTAAAGTCTCCTCGGCGCAGTGCCATAGGCTAGGCGATATAACTGCTACCTAGTGAATACCGGTATAGAAATAAGCGAGAAAACCCGGTGTGCGTAGGTGTGGAAGTACTCCGAGTTGTAGAAAATTACGTGGTGACTTCCACCCCCCCCCCTCCCCCCGCTTCTCCCGGACACCCTAGTCTTTCTCGCCCTCCCTCTCGTTCTCTTCCAGGTCACCGACTTGGCGTAACCAAGGAGCACCGGTACAAATTGTAATCGTATGTAAAGAGAGAGAAAGAGATGAAAAGCCATATAGTCTGTGCAAAAGATGGTGGTAGTATAGCCAGACAAGAGTAGTATTTGCGTGTACCAACGATGGGGAAAACCAAAGAATGAAACGAGGGCAAGGAAATGAGTGTGTATTTATAAGTGTATACATGTGTATATGCCCTCGTGATGTATAATAGTCTCTTGGGGCAACGTTTGGGGTCCGGCAAGTAGTAAAGGTAGTTAATAGTCAGACGTACGTAAAGTACGCTCCTACGGACGACTTATACACTTAAACCTTTTTACCCACGTTATCGAGACTAACTTCGAAACGAGGCGTTCTTTTCTTTCCCCTCATCTGCAGTAGTTGAGAAGTAATTGTCTTGTCACGTGTCATTGTACTGTTACGTTTGCAGAACAGAATCTACGAATTAACAAGTGTATGCGAATCAGAATATTTCAATTCTAACTAATTTTGTTTGTTTATTTTTTTTACTTATGATATATATACACATATTAGGGTCGTCCACTTTTTACCTTGTTTTTACTTTCTTTGCGGGGCACCTGATCAAATTGTGACAAACAGAGAAAAAAAATATTGCAACTGTAATCGGAAAATATTTAGAGTTCGCTACCAGGGTAGCGACCTCTAAATATTTTCCGATTACAGGGAGTCTTTACGATATTTTTTTTTCTCTATTTGTCACAATTTGATCGGATGCCCCACAAAAAATAAAATAAAAAATGTACCACCCTAATATATATATATATATGATTGTTTATTATATTTTTTAAATGGTTTTTCAATACCATATTTTTTCGTTTTATTTGCGATCTATAAATTAGGAGTTGTATATATTTCTTTTTATTTTCGAATGGATGTCAAACCTTTATGTTTCACATGGGTATATTATTTATTGTTTATTAATATATAGAATAAATAATATACCCATGCCCTTTTTTCATTTAATAAATAAAAAGCCCTGCTTTTATATTAATAATAGCAAAGGTCTGCTATTATTAATATAAAAGCAGACCTTTTTTTATTTATTCAATGAAAAAAAGCCTTTATTAATATAAAAGCTGGTAAGAAGTCCCCAATATAATAAAAAAAACTTAAAAGAAGAGCAGTATTTACAGGTACCAGCATTTTTTTCCACTTGACATAAGACGAAAATTATACTTTCCATGCTAATTTAATAAAGATGATGTCACGAGGGGATATTTACCGGGTATAGAGAACTTCCAGAAGTAGCTTTTCACCTAGGGACTACGAAGAGGAAGAGAGAGAAAGAGAGAGAGAGAGAGAGAGAGAGAGAGAGAGAGAGAGAGAGATGGGGGAAGTTATGAGAAAAGGTGGAATGTATGGCGGGCTCCTGATAAAAGCAGCCAGACGACGAGTAGTCCTCCGTAGCTCGCGCGCCCTCGGTCACATATCATTTTGGCACCGGTTGCACCATTTCTATACACTTATGCATACAAAACTGTACGAGCTTTACATCCTATACGCAGGTCCCTTTTTCGCGAGAAACTCGAGGCGCCCTTGCTCTCTCGCGATGTCCTTCCCCCTAAAATACTTCTCAACTTGCGCCGGCGTATCTCTTGATTTCTTTTTTTTTCCTTTTTTTCTCCTTTTTTGACCGTATACACAATGAGCGAACGAGTTCTCACCCTCTCACCACCGAGCGAGGTCTCGCGTGTTAACAAGCATATTTTACATTTCATTGCACCACTTAACGCAATATACCGGGCGCCATTACCGCGAGGATAAAAATCGAGTTGGGCCACACGCTGAGGAAGAGGAAGAGCGAACGAGAAAGAGCGAGACAAAGCGGTAACAAAAATGGGCTTACTGATGGAAAGAGAGAGAGAGAGAGAGAGAGAGAGAGAGGCTTCTCGCTTTCCCACAGCATCGCTTTACTTCCATGGTTTTTTTCCTCCCTAAAGTGTCATAACTTGCGCTTTATCGGGCAGTTGTTATCGCGCTTTGTATACATGTATAGCATTTGCAATGTTACACTGACGCTCTCGATAACAGCCCAAGCGGAAAAATGACAATAATGCCGAAAAATAGAAGCCTCCTACACCCCCGCTTCGCCCGAGCCGCAAACGTTGAGGCAACAAAAATCAAAATAGCGCCTGAGAGAAAATACGAAATAATGGCTCATTTTTACATCCACTAATTAGTTGTGATTAATTGTAAACGGGTTCATCCCAGAGTTGCTAAGAAGTGAAAGAGAAAAGCGACAAATTCTTTACGAAGAATTAAAAAAAAAACGAAATGTTCTCATTTACCACGGCTTGCTTCATTAATTTTTGTAGTAAGTCGCCTCCGTGGATGAGATATCATCTCGATTTTGACATCCTCAAGTTGGAGACTTTATGCAAAAGTATTCACATTGCGATCCTATTTATTCCGTGATATTTGCAAGTTTTTATTTTTCTGCTCCTTCTTTCAAGAAGAAAAATTTGAGAAATATTGATGTACGAATGAAGAGAAACAATTACTTTCTTTTGCCAATTTTTCGTTTTTTTTTCTTCTCTATTTTATATAAAAATATTCAAACAATTTGCCGTGTCAGGTAATTTATTCGTTGTCATCGATTATCCGTCATCCATTCACTAATCATTCGACGTCGGAAAAGAAAAATAGCAATAATTCAGAGATAAACAATGATTCGCATGCCCTCGACGAAATTAAATCTCATCCGGTTTTTTTCCTTTCTTTCCAATTGTCCGCCTCAACATTTCCCTCGAATTCGTAGAGAAGCAAAAATTCTCCGCGTATTTTCCACAGTTTGTAAAAAATGATCCGCACCCTCAGAAGGAAGTATTGCGAAGAGAAATACTTGCAAAAAAAAAAACGTCGAAAAAAGCAGTTCTCCCGTAAACGGAAGTCGATACGAGAGAATGAGGAGGAAACAACATATTTTTACGCTTCCGATCGAATCAGCAGTCGGACGACTAGTTTCAGGAACATACGTAAACATAACACCTCTCCGATGAAATTTCGATGACAATACCGCGAGAGATCGTAGTAGGTGCCAAGTTTTTCACTAGAACGGAGTATTAAACGCCGCGGGTATGTCTAACTGAAAAACTTGCAAGCCTCTTTATTTCCGCTTGCTCAAGCTCCAGAAAGAATTTAAAAAAAAAACCGATAAAATTATTCAAAACACGATAAAATGCAATTTTTAACTCGCACCTTTTTTTCGTCATACCTTCGTGTAAATTGTCAATTTACTGCACAGCGTCCACATATGCAAAAAAAATTAAGCTTTCACTCACCCCCGCCCCTCCGTCTCCGCCCCCGCTCACGAGTGCATGCCGGGCAAATAGTACATGCGACAAGATACGCATGCAGTGCGCGAATTTGCCGGGTCCGTGCGTAATGCGTTTACCACGTCCGCGGATCCACATTGGCGTGGTCGCTGGGTTAGATTGGGTCTATGGTAACATATTCGTATATATGCGATCGACCGCGCGCGAAGAACCGAGTTATATCGCGATATATATTCGATGTACGTGCCCAGAGACCGTGCCCAGGATCTCCAAATGTTTATTGCTCTTGATGAAGTATATTATACGTATTTATGCACACGCATATTCAAATACATGTATATCTATATGGTCAGCTATTTATTATTATTCGACTTATAAATAACTATACAGGATGTACCTGTATAGTTATTTATAAGTCTACTAGTTTTTTTTATAAGAACTTTATTTATAAGAATGCTTATTTATAAGAACTACTAGTTTTCCGTTCGTGAGTATATAGGGCGTCTGTTACCGATCAAAACTCTTTTTTGTTAAATGTCGTGTGACAAAAATTGGCCGAGATATTCACGAGTATATTTCGACGCTGAGTAAATATGAATAATTAATTTTTTTTTCAAATAATGCATTTTTTGTCAATTTTTTTTTTCGCCTCGTTTAACGATGGAGAATAATTCATTTGCAAATGCATTTATTGTTCAATCATTTTTGTTTATATAATTAAAAGGTTATTTTTAAGTGCTACCAGGTGCTACGACGGCAAGTAATCCATTTGGAGTATAAATACTGTTAGAAAATAAATGATAGTCGAGTTCGGAGGTTTCCCGCTTTGGAACGAAAATATCCAGGTTCAAAGCCAGTGTATGGACCCTTTTTTCGCTGTGATACGCATATTTTTACTAGATAACGTCCGCAATACAAATTATTCTTCGCAGAGCTTGCATTAATGATCCTTCCGAGTCAAATTGGATAGCCTCCTCTGAAAAATCGCAGGACCCATTTTTTTTTTTAATGCACAAGCTCCCGTGCAGCAATATTGTCACTGGATACAGTCCGATTTGAACTAGGACCCTGGCTTCTCAATCGGGATCAGTCGGACATCGGATCGGATCCGAGAGCGAAATGTAACGGCCGCCAATTGGATTCCAGCCAGGATTTTAATCCGGAACTATTAAGGACTCTAGTCAGAATCCAAATAGAAACTTTGCATAAGATCCAGGCTAGAATTCCGAACTTCTAGAACAAGATATAGTTCGATATCGAATCGGATCCCGCAGGGGTGAATGTAAAAATCACCTGGAGATACCGATCCGTATCAGCTGTAGACGCTGGACGTTTTCTGAAATCATTTATTCAAGGATCTGAAAAAGATTAGGTAAAAATTCGTACTACAGTATAACTATCGAAAACTATATATTCTAATAACAGAATTTCGAACAAAATTCTTTACATTTAATTTAAAAATTCGAAAAAATAATATATAGACCTCGAAAGACTTAAATTTCCTGAAGAAAAGTGATACAAGTTATTTATTTTAAGTAATTATATTTAAATTAACCCTTCGTGGTCACACATCCAAATTCAATCGCGGTGGTCACACTTGGGTCGATTCTACCCAGTCAGTTTTCAACAAAGTATTGTGACCAAACTATCCATCCGAAATGGTTCAAAAAATTACGAAACACGCTTTGAACTTTCTAGATGATGTACGAAAAATTAATTTATAAGAAATAAAATGGCGATATGTTAAAAAAAATTCATAAAGAGGTGAATACCCAAAAAATACACTTTTTCGCTCAAAAAATCATAGTTCCATGAGTTTTCAACATTTTTACCTAAAATTTGGACACCATACTCCTTAAATATGCTACTTTTAGGAAAAAAATAGTAGCATAGTCCGCATTAAAAAAAAAAGTATTTATTCCGACATGTGAAGAGGGTAAATTTTATCGTATGAGGATACTTCAAACTCCAGGTAAGATGGTGAATACAGAGTCCCATTCGAAGCCGGAAACTATTATATATTTACGCCAAAAATTGATCGTCGGGTCGACTTTACCCAGGGTGACCACGAAGATCGTTTGAATTAAGAAAAAATATATTGAATTTTTTAAGAAAATTGTATTTAATAGGTATTTCAAATTCTTGCCACTACGTTTCCGCCTTGTGCTACGTAGTAGGCGCTATCTGGATTCTGATGAGGATACCTCTTCAAGGGAATCCGTATCATATCGCGATCGGGATCTGATCGAAACTTAGGTATCCCTTAGAAATTTCTGCACGGGAATGTGCAAAAATATTGTCGCGTACGCCCTTTTGCCATCGTCGCAATGCATAAGAGCCGGCAATCGAGTTCGATCGCTGAAAAACCCAACGTGGATAGATTTGTGCAGAATTCGCCCTTTTGCTCGCTGCTAACCGATGTTACGAGCGTGTGTGTGGGTGTGAATATATATATATATATATCTATATATGCATACATATATTATGGGCGGTACTGGCCCACGAACCCGTACGTATATTTATTTATGTGAGAATTTCGTGCTGAAATATCCTGATGCCGGGGCTGCAAGGGTCGCTCGAACGTATCCAAAGCCTCGCTACTACCATCAGGGTAGCACATACGATCTCTATATACCATTCCTGCGCTATACATCACTTCGCGTTTGGTTTATCCACAGTCAATAAAGGCAACCTGTCAGCATGAATACCAAATCGGATATATATATATATATGGACAACCCCTTAGGTGTGCGCTACACGAGATACCGCGCGAACCAACCCCTCTAGTACTCGCATGTACTCTGAGAACCGACGCGATTCAACGCTCGTGTATGTCTGCGGGCCACCTTTTCAATTCCGTCCAGCGTCAAATTTTTCGTCCTTCGTCTTCAATACTTTTCGCTGTTTCGCAAAAACTTCAGTCTCCGTATCTATCGATGAAATTTATGAATTTTCAGAGTCGTGCTTCGTTTTTTTTTTCTTCACTTTTGCTTCGCGACTCACTACTGCTTTGTGACGTATTTTCATTTATAGCTATTACAATTAGAATACGGCAGAAATACTTTTCGTCATACTACACTATGGAAGAAAAACTTTTTCAGCTTCAACTATGAATTTGTCCGAGGAGTTACGTTTTTTATCATTCTGAAATATTGTATTTCGTTTAATAATGTTATTAGTAATATTCCACAATATTAATATTAATTCTAATATTAATATATTAATATTAATTAATATTAATATTCCACTAGGGCAATATATTGAGCAAGGAAATTTGCTTATATATTTATTTTTAATTAACTACAATTTTTTTTATTTAAATTTTCAAAAATAAAAAGAACATCTAGAAAAATTGTAGTTAATAGAAAATTAAAATGTAAACAAATTTCCTTTCTCAATATATTGTCCTAGAGCCCATAATTCCCAAGTAGAGCCTCTCCACTCATCAAAGTTCCAACCAAAAATGGTAAAAAATGTTCGAAAAAATCCTAAAAAAATTCTAGCCACTTCAGTATGAACTCATGCAACTTTTTACCTCCTTGACATTTCCTCTGAAACCCTATAGTTCTTCGATGACGCCTTTTTTTCTAAAACATGTTTTTGTCAGCTAAAAATGAAATACTGAGGCGAAAAGAAATCGTACGAGACTTTCTAAAAAACGAAAATGTAGGTTTTGATATCCTTTATAAGTTTACCATGGAAAAAATGGAGGAAAAAATGTTTGGCCGGCAGAGTATATATATATATATATATATATCTACATATTTCTCTGCGTATGTGCGTATATACGTTACGTGTACGCTAACGCGAGACATAAGTTATACAGATGGGCCATAAGAACGTCTGCCCAAAGACTCGCATTCTCTACTTCTTTTCTTCCCTATATCTATATACATGTTTTTGCGTATCTCTCTCTCTCTCTCTCTCTCTCTCTCTTTCTCTTTCTCTCCCTATCTCCGTACGTTCCGTTCGTTCTGTGAAGTCTAGGTAACGTTGAAGCTTTTCTTTATCTGGTGCTGAAGCTCTCGTCTCTTATTCCCGCGTTGGCATTCGCATATAGCCGTTCCACTCTTTCTCACGTGATGTTCACATCGGAGAGTAGCGCACGTTTGCAAAGAACGTTGGCTTTCATCCGTTTCATCCCCTATTTCCGTTCTCCTGCGTTACCTCAATACTTTTTCTCCTCGGTCACAATCTTTTTCGCGACGAAACAATATGTGAAACTTACGTGTATTCAACGTGTGCGCGTAACGGAGCAGTCACCCATCCGAGTGATGAACCCAGGCCGACCGACGGTGAAAAAAAAATCATTTTTACATAATCTTGTCCGTGCGGACTGCGAGTTACTTCGTTTAATCGACGTTCGATACATAAAGAAGCGCTCTACCGCGTAACTGACAGACGGACAAATCTGTCCCTCAATTTACATTGAAATCGCCCATTTTATTCGCAATCGAATGGGCGATGAATATTCATTGTAATGCTATGTTTTTTTTATTATGCTTTCTCTTTTCATTCGGAAAATCTTCAATAATACATTCAAATTTAATGCAGCTCGCGTATTCGGCACGCTTAAGGATTCTCCATAATTACAGGCGAAAGAGACTTTTGTTGCTTTTACTTTTTGTTTTTTTTTTTTTTTTTTTGTCAAACTCAACTTACCAATTCAAATGGACATTTACCAAATGCCGCGAAAAATGCTTATTCGATTATTATCACGATGATATATATACAAAAAATAAAATAAAATCTAAAGAAGATAACGGGAATTGGAAAAAAAAAGAAAACAAACTGACAATCACTATCTATACATATAAAAGAGTTCCGTGACTGACTGAAATGGGGTGTTAAAGTTTGTATGGAAAATTAAATGCCTTGCGTGTATCGACTTGAAACTTCGTATAAATATTCTTCAAAACAAATAATAAAACGCAATTTTAGGATTTTCTAAAACAACCGCTAATTAGGAGTGCAAAGGCCTGTTGAAGTTTGCATGGAAAAATCGAATTTCCTGCTTTTATCTCAATGAAATTCGGAAGATATATTCTCTGAAGGGCGTAGAGATGCACTAATAAAAGATCTTTCGAAAGCCAACCCCTAAAAAGATGAAATGGGATGTAAAAATTTGTATGGAAAATTGTATTCCTTACGTGTATCAACTTGAAACTCAGTATAAATATTTTTCAAAATATTGTGTACCCAGGAGACAAAGTGGGTCTTTTACCACGAGCGCGATATTTTCTCTTGTCTAAACTTGTCCCTTTTGTATTTTAAGAATACGTGTCGTTGTCCGAATGAAACTGTTCTACAGGAACGTTTCATAATTTTTAAATACCGGTACGTAAAATACCCTTTTTACGTAATGTCTACACGCACGAAAAAGCGAAGAAAACATGGTTGTCGTATATAATAGTACCCTTATGATACGAGGACGAAAAAAACTTTTTTTAACGAGTGTTGCAATCACACGAGGGTAGAAAAAGTTTTTTTCGTCGAGTATTTTACGAAGTTTTATTGTACGCGGTGCTAAAATGGGATTTTACTCACGCGAAGCGTGCGTAAAACGTCCATTATCGTACCGAGTGAAATAAAATAATAAAACGCATATTTTAGGATTTTTCAAAAAACAACCCCTAATAAGGGGTGAATATGGTAATGAAGTTTCTATGGCCCAAATTCCACGCGGGCAAAACTACGGGCAAAAGCTAGTCATGGATATATGAAAGAAATAATCATATATAAAGAAAATAATGAAGAAGAAAAAAAAACAAATTCAAATGAAAATTCATTCCTTCAGGAAACCATATAGCAAACCCAAACAAGTTATGTATAAAGGAATCATCATCGATTCTCCAAGACCCTCACGGTATATTTATTTCCATGCTGAAAACATTTTATTTTTTCTCTCTCATTCTCATCCGAGTGAAATCGCTCCAACAATAAATTCGCAAATCTAATCAAAACGTAGCCATAATATTTAAAAAAAAACAGAAAGAATCCAAGATAAAGATCCTGCACCTGTAGGAAAAAATATACACTCCCAGAATTATTTGTCCAGTCCAACCGTCTCGTGGAAACCAATTTACATATATTTTTTTTTCACAATTTTATCAAATTCAAACATGTACACTGACCCTAAGTTGAAAGAAAACCTCTTTTTTTTATCATTGCTCTTCTCGTCTATTCGTATGGTAAAGGAATAGAAGATCGAGATCTAAAGCATCAAGAGAGCGTGTTCTTTTTCTCCTCCTTTTCTTCTGCGTCTCCTTCTTCTTTCAGAAAATTTCGCTCGTGGCAAAAATCTCGACGAATTTCATTCCTCTTAATTTTTCTTTAACCCCGGACTTGCGTAACTCTGCGGAAATCCCCAGTGCGCTATATATATATATATACATATCTTCTCTTTCGCTTTTCTACCTACCCTTCGACGTTCACAGAGGCTTCGTCGGAGAGCTTTCTCGATTTTATTTCTATCTTACAGTTCCTCTCTGACCCCCCCCCCCCCTCTCTCTCTCCCTCTTTCTCTCTCTCTGCCACGAACCGACATCCGGCAATGAATTTCAAGTTTCGCGACGGGTTTGAAAGCGCATAGGAGCGACGATGGAAAATTGCGGAGTTACGGGGGAGAGGCAAAAAAGAAATAGCCCGAGATGAAGAGAGCGAGCAAGGGAGAGGGCTTTAAGGAAGGAGAGATAGCAGCAGAGATTCGCGACCGTTCCGAGCTCGACCTCTACTAGAACAAGTTCTCATTCCTTTGCACCAATCCTTTGCAGACATCTATGCTCGACACGACTTCAAATCCTTACCCTCCTCTCCTCTCTCAGTCTCTCTCTCTCCTCTTGCTCTTCTTTCTTTCCCGTCCACCGTTCAATCCCGATCTCGTCTCTTTCACAAAACGCGCTTTTTTTGTTCCTTGTAGATAAAGAAAACGGTTTCAATTTCCCTAATGCTGTTGCTGCTGTCTCGTAGACAGTGGAACAGCGGCTCGCTTTGTGTGATATAAATGTCGATCCGTTTTTTTTTGTTCGTGCTAAAACTCAATTGTTTCATCAAACATTCGATATTAGAATACTTTCCTTTTATTTTTTTTTTAAGGGAGGGAGAGTGAGAGAGACAGAGATGAAATTTTAATCGTATAAATTGTGCAAGTGTTGAATGTCAAGTTCGAAATATATTTTATACATTAAATCTTGAGATGGGATGAAAAAGTGTCGACATGTACGAGAAGAACCGAATTTCATGGACGAATTCCTTGTGGGAATTTTATTGCGGCGTAATAACGATTACTTGCACACTTTTAGACCTCGCCAATGTGGAGGAAAAATAAAGAAGAATGCACGAAGATTGAACGACTGAAGATATGTGGCAAAGATACGAAAAATGAATACAATAATTACCCGATACAAATTTCATTGACAAAAATATCGAAGCAGATTGAATTGTTATAAACAATAATACGGATTCGTTCAATACACGAATCAAAAGAGATTCAATTGATGTACAATATAGGTACAGATTTAATTCGAACATAAATTCATATATATTTAATAGATAATAAAATTTAAACAATTTTAATTCATACGAAAGCTAATACGGATTTGATTAATGCAAATCATAATATAGATTAATGCCGAAAAAATGCCGAAATAATTAATAAATTATATTCACAGAGCCATTAATACAGGTTTATTTTAAATGCTAGCAACAAGCGAATATAAATCGTAGAAAGTACCTGATTCCATTCTGTTTATCACATCACCGTGCATTTTGTTTATTCAACTTCTTATCATATTCTTTTAGAGATATCGATATTTAGTTTTGTCTCTATTAAAATCAACGTCTCCACTTAAGGTATTCCTTTCACGAACACGAATATTTGACAATTAATTGCATTTCGGCTAGGATTGATTAAAAACACATCGCAGTATACTGGTAAAATTTCAAGCCCGGTTACCGAAATTTAATAAAAAAGAAATTACGACTCAAAAAATCGTTTAATTTATGCAACGCTTTATGAAGATAATACGCTGCCCACATTTCTATCTGATAACTTTTGTACTAAATAACGCTAGACGTTTGATATGACTTGCGCTAAGCATGTAAACAATTCTGGAGATTTCGTAACGACAATAAAAACAGGGGGGTCACTGAATCTTCGAAGGAAATATTAATGATAAAACTTAGAAAAACATGTGACTAGCAGAAATAGAGAGCGATTATCGGTGAAACAATAAGGATAACAGGAATTTCGTCTACAGAC
Source organism: Ophion ventricosus (assembly GCA_963932345.1). Taxonomy (NCBI): domain Eukaryota; kingdom Metazoa; phylum Arthropoda; class Insecta; order Hymenoptera; family Ichneumonidae; genus Ophion; species Ophion ventricosus. The sequence goes on from OZ010723.1 coordinate 7,431,682, forward strand.
TTTCTTTCCCAGATAAGATTCCCATTGACAAAAGTAGGTTTCATTACAGGGCGATAATTCCAAGCTTGCTCAACATGCCCATCCCTACCCTACGCGTTGATTCGAGCTTTGAAAAACATTTCGTTTTCCTTTCCTCCTCCCCCCCCCCCCCCCTAGCCCCTTCCGCAAGGGGGTCTTGTTCCTCCTCTAAATCGAGCAACACGAGTCCAAGTTGGCAGCGACATTCCTGCGAGGTCTTTGACACCGTCCTTGTCCATAGAATCCTGGTTATCTGGAGAGTGATATGCCAGGCAGAGTCGCAGCCAGGGGAAGTACACGCAGTCAGCCCTTCGCCACAAGATGAGGTCTGAGAAGTGAACAAGGAGGTTGTGGGCTCGTGGTGAGGAAGGATGTCTGCGAGGATATATATATATAGATAAAGCCAGAGTGTTATGGACCGGTTACGTATACAGAGAGCCGGTAAGCATCCCCGCTAAGCTTGGGCTAATGAAACGAATATATCATCGTGCTCTGTGGCAAATCCGTTTCTCCTATTACGAGGGCACTCGCTCGGTCTCTCTGCCATTACGCTGTTCCTGACGGGTGCGTTGGGGGATGCAAGAAGGAACAAGAGTGAGCGGGAGGGTAGAACTAGTAGGGTTGCGAGGGACGAAGAAAGGGCGTTTGAGACAGGACTGGCAGGGACGAGGACGAGGGAGGGATGGGGGAGGGGGTGTAAGCGTCCCATTAACCCGTACGCAAGAGAGGCTTAACCTAGCGTACATCGTGCATAGGTAAGCGCTATTCTGATATCCTCGAGAGATTGAGGACAACGAGGAGAATCGGACATGAACATGACTCTCCCTCACGCCTCTGCCACACTCTCGCCTTGGTCGCCGTCACTCTGGTCATCCTTCTCGATCTGACTCTCCCTTGACGTGTCTCCGTATTTTTATTTGTATTTGCATTTTTTTCTTGTTCGATCATCAAAATAGTCATTTTGATGATACATCTGCCATTAGCTTAAGTCAGTATACTAGTCTGAATATTTGATAAAATCGATTTTCTGCTGTGCATTTTCTTAAAGTATGGACTCTTAAGATTTGGGCATCAAAAGAACATTTCGAAATTCTCAATATTTGCAAAGTTATAGAGGTTTGAATACGACTGGGTTGAGAGGCCGCAGCAGCGCAAATTGGAGAATCGGAAGATTCTAAGGAAGCTAGAACTGCTCGCAGGGAAGAACGAGCTTCGGAAAATCATCATTTCGAAGTCGAGGTGGTCTTTAGGTGGCAAATATTTTTTCTCATAAAAAACATTTCAAAACGAAGAATTAATGAAAGATCTTAATCGGTCTATTTTTCAGAAAGTTATGAGAATTTGAAAAAAAAAACGGGCGATTTTTTTCAAAAAAATCACTACGTATTTGTGATTATGTAAAGAAATTTGAGAAAAATCACACAAGCGTTTTAAGATGAAAACAATAGCATATTAAAGTTTCAGCCAAATCGAAAGGGATCGGGCCGGAAAGTGCTCGATTTGGCGTGGTATGCCCCATATACATAATTTATGTACTGACACTGGTGGATGGGCGGTCGAGATTCAGCTCCGGTGGCCCATCAACTAGTCAGCGGAACGCCTGTGCACCAAAAACTCAAAAGAATATTGGGCCGTCTATACCGATACGGGTTTTCCACAGTTTCCCGGCACCCTCGGCAAATGCGCTATAGTGTAGCTTAAGACGTCTGCAGACGCAACGGAAGTTACGTTAGATTGGCGAAGTGCGGGTAGGGAGTGATAGGAAAAGTTTCAGTTTAAAAGTTTCAGGGAGAAGAAAACCTAATGAATATATATAATTTTTCATTGTATTATTTTTTTGTTTGCTATATTGTGGTTGAGGGTCTGGAGGTGGTTACGGAGGCGTGCAACATAGTTAATGAATTCCTTGCTCTTTTTCTGCGTCTCTTTCTATCTCTGTCTCTCTTTCTTATTTTATTTATATTTATATATATATATATATATCGACATTTCTATTTTTATTTATATTTTACAATCTATAGTATATTATTCATTTATATATTAAACTATTTATTTGTATATTGTCTTATTTGAGCATTTTTATCGTTGCGTATTTATATTGATAATTTTTTAATTATTTTTCTATTATTATCCCAATTTTTTTGTATATCGTTTTTGTTATCCGCATTATAAATTATCTGCCTCGAACCAGAGTTCGAGACTGGCAATACATAGAAATCTATCTCTTAGCCTCTTCTCACTCGCTCTTAAGCATCCCTCTTCCACGCCGATTACCTTCATTTCTGTAATTCTTTAATTTCATTTAAAAAAATTTGTATTATACTTAAATTATTTTCACTCTCAATTTCTCGACCCTCCAAATTATCTTTTACTCTCATTTAATATCGCCTCCGACAGTAATTATCTTATGCTGAGCAATTAGTTTTTTTTTTTGTTGTCTCTTGATTCCACCTTCACTCAACCTCTCAATATTGCGCGTGAAAACTTTCGTATCCTGGAGTACAAGAAAAATCGTGTAGACACTTAAAATAATTGAGGCCAAGACATCAGCTAATTACCCATCCCCATTACTCCGCTTGATTGCTCAAGTTATTCGAATTTTTTTTTCGTTCTTTTTTTTAAATTGAAGCCAGGAGGAACACGTACATTGATACTTGTCTTTCCGCACTTACACTTCACCTCACGGGCAAATATGTTTGTCTCTTAACGTCAGAAATTTCGAGCCTGCTACGATGATCTGGAGAAACTGAGTGTATTTTTCTATTTGATTATCACCCGCTGGAATGCTATAAAAAAAAAATTATTTCAACTCGATCCCGGTGATAGAACATTTTCTTTAATGGCGCCGCTTGGAAAGGATGGTGCGGGAAGGGGAAAGAGATCGGTTACCGTCACTGAAACGAGTTAAGTAATGGAAGCGAAGAGCTCGTCTCGTGGGATGAGAAGACTGGCAGAAAGTACGTCGAAGGGAGAATAAAAAAAAAGTTTAGCAGACATTGAGTTTTCTTTCCCTCCCTGCCTCTTTCTCTCTCTCTCTCTCTCTCTCTCTCTCTCTCTCTCTCTCTCTTTTTCTCAGTAGCCCTCTATTCCAGCAAGATTATCCTCAGCTCACCTCTTCAGAGTCAAATCCCTTTCGTGGTAGAGGGAGTTCTACGAGTTACGACAGCTCGGCCCTTTTCGCAGTCTTAACTCTCGAGAGCCCTGAGACTTAAGGTCATCAAAAAAAAGCAGCATTTAACTGTAGCACAGCGACGGAAAATTTCATTTATTAAAAATTCCTCGTCTTTGCTCAATAATTTTCCCGCAATTCGGAGCAATCGCCCACAAAATTATTCTTCTTTACTTCAAGAAATAAGTCATTCAATCCAAAATAAAATCAATCAACACAAACGCAACAACTTTTGGGTTTCCACTATTTTTCCGGTGTCCTCGACGGAATTGGCGGGAAAAAAAATAGTATCGTCTCAGCATTAAATTAATCTGGGTATTCAAATTATTGGTCGCGTTTTTAGCCGAAACGTTGCAACGCACCGAACAAGCGCAGAGTCGCAAAAGTCGACAATAAGAGGAACTCGAGTGTTTATTTCTTCGAGAGAAAACGAAAGATCCTTAATTAATTATTTCTCAATGAATAATCAATTTCTCGTTACAGGTTCAATATCGCGAAGCGATCTCGCTTTAACGAGTGCACACAGACTTAATTTCATTTCTTACAGCATCCCTCGAGGATACCGCCCGGATCTTCTATTTTTTTTTTTTTTCGTTTTTTTTTCCGAACCTCGAGAGTCGAGAGAAACGAGCAAAAAAGCAAACTTCCATCTCTTTCTCTCGGTGGAGCTGTTCGTTACACTTGCTTGGCTTCTAATTAGAGAAGTCAATATCGAAAGTATACACACTTCATGGGGGAGAGCTCGTATTCCTCGTGAGGATCTATTTTCTCGTCACTCCCACGCGACCCCTTAACGTTACGATATTCAAGAAAGTGTTTCTTT
>OZ010723.1:7435891-7464469 GCA_963932345.1 Ophion ventricosus
CAGCAGAATTTTCATCCCTGCCGCTTTCTCGATTCTCAACCCTCTACACGACCCATCATCCCGGTCACATCCCCCTCCCCCGCCCATGGCGTACGATTAATTGATCGTCCTTATCCGGAGTGGAATTTTTTTTTCTATTGAAAATTCGTTACCCTGATTATTTGTAGGACAGATTTGAAGTACCACAAATGTCAAAATAAATTTCAGATTTACCCCATCTTCGTCTTCTTGCCTTTAGCAAGAGGGTAAAGATGGAAGAGAGGTGAAAAAAGGGCATGAGAGGAAGCGGGAAAGATAGAAAGGAAGGTGAGAGCAAGGGTGGAAACAGAGCAAGACTAATGGAAAAACTAGCATCACCCGACTTTTTCCTGGTAGATTAAAATATGCAAATAATACCGAGCATCCGACACGAAGCTCGTATCCAGAGAATCGTACCCGCGTTATCGCGATGCAGCTCGTGGAAGCATAAACGAGAATAAGAAATCGCGAGAGAGAGAGGTCAGGAGAAAAATAAATCGATCGATTCATTGATTAATAATGTTTATTATGCCCCAGTGAACTCTGGGGAAAATATAAAAGAACGAATTAAATAAGAACAAATCACCGGTAATTAAAGAAACGAATATTCGATATAAAACAAAAATACATAACGTAAGGTGTGGCGAGATAGAATATGTATAAAACAGTTTCGTGACTGTCTGACTGACTGACTGAACGAATGAATGACTGAATGACTGACTGATATATAAAGTGTGTTCCGATATACACTGTGAATACTGTGAGATATGACGTCAACTCAGTGTACTATGGCGCAGTTCCGTTTTTAATTCATACACCGGTGGATACTTTAAAACGGAACATAGTACAGTATACTGGCGAGTATACGTGTTCGGGTACTGTCAGTGCCTTACCTTCCAAAAGACCGGTGCTCGCAGTACAAAAATGGCGCCTATCAATGACGCCATTAATCTCCCTAGGGCACTGTAACAGAGGACTGGAAGCCTATAACGGAACGCATCAGCAGGTACTGCTACCACTGGTCAGTAATAGCAGCGTATATCGAAGAACACTCATAGACTGACAGAAAAATTCTTTTGATATTAACTAAATGCGTCTATTGATTTTTTAAATTTATTTGAATTACCTTGATTTTTCGTGAAATTAAATTTTTCCTATTGCATTCCATTATTAAAATTATTTATTTTATATATATTTATTTATTCAAAGCAAGATCTATTTAATATCGTTTAATAAGTAAATATTTTATTTATTTCTAATAAATCTGTGATTTGGTTTCATCTGGTAGTATAAGATAAAAGAGACAGATGGAAAACTGGTACGCGATTTATTTAATTAAATTAAAGGCTGGCGCAATTATCATTATTTCAAAATGTTTATTAGATATTCTAACGTTGTCCATGTTTTACACGAACATTTTTACACGAACAGTTGCCGCAACTACTGTGTAAGAGAGTTTTTTTCCCATACTACGCCCAGTGGATTCGGTCTGTATCGACTAGACAATGTGCACAATTGCTCCCAGGCGTTTCGCGCAGCCCCGCTACTTGACACAAGTGCATACACCAAGCATATTGCCCTCGCACAAACTCGACCACTTTCCTAACTCCGCACAATTAGTAGGTACAACCTGCCTTGGCTAGCCCTCCGGCGAGTTTTCGCACTTTCGAACGTACTCATCTACCAACTACTGGTACTCGTCGCACGTACACTCCTCTCTCTTACCATTTCATTTCGTTCGTTTTTAACCGTCCTTCGGTTCCCTCGTGACTCAATCCCCCTCGTCCTCCCTCTCACTCAACATTCACATCACCTTGCACATTTATATATACATACACATATTTGGGGGGGGGGGGGGGGGCGTCATCCCGTTTTCCTATTCATCGTGCTCGAGAAAAGAGTCGCGAGGTAAGTACTCGAAAAAGTTAGAAGTCAGTAAATCAAACTGATTTTTTTTAATTCGTTGAGCAGTCTGAATAAACTTAGGGCAAAAAAATACAAGTCGATTAAATGTTTTTTTCTAATTAGAGTATTGGGCCGACATAATCAGGATTTTACACACAATTAATACTTAGTCGTCCTAGGTTTGAGTTTTTTCAATTAAAAAATATTAAGGGGATACGCCGCCATAACGCTCGGAAAAACAGGTACAAACATTTTTTTTTTTAATAGTAACGAGAGCATTAAATATATAAAATAATTTTTATTTTTCACAAACACATTATAGTTTTGTGAAGAAATACATTTTTGAAAACGAATAAAATAAAATTAACAATGGCGGAGATATAAGACGTCTAGTAGGACGCTCTTGCATAAACTGGTGGACAAAATATCTCGAGATCTACTCAACCGATTTTCATGAAATTTATCCCACATATTCTTTATAATATTATCTAGGATCTAGCATAAAATTTTTTTATTGAACGTCGCGTTCACTTTTTATTAACTTCTAAAACTCAAAATTTTGGCAATAATCAGAGTTATTTTTTAAAACAGCTGTCTTTTCTACAAAAAAATGTTTTAAAATTGTTTCCCTGTGCTACACTCTGGCCATTACCTTTCTTTACAAGAATTTTTTTTTTCGACGATGCCTGACACAAAAATCCCACCATCGGCAAGGATTTTCCGAAGTGCGTCCTACTAGACGACTTGTATCTCTGCCATCTTTTAATTTTTTAAATTCGTTCTTGTTTAATGTATTCATAGAACTATAATGCATTTATAAAAAATAAAAATTACTTTATATATTTAATAGTCGCGTGATTTTTTTTATCTATTTGTCCAAGCGCCAAAGTTGTGTAACGCCTTAATAATCAATTGTGTTATTATAATATAAACAAAGTGCCGCCATTGCTGCATGGCCATTTAATGTAGGTAGAATTTTTACAAAATCTATCTTGCAAATTAAAGTTGATAACCTAGTCTACAAAGCTATATGATACAAAAATCATATTTTTAAAATATCAAGCATACGCAGATCCCTTAAGGCACTCGCGCGCACCGGCTAATCAATGCATGAAATGAAACTATAGCGAGAGCCTTCGCAGGACGATATTCGACATTTTCAATATATATGTGTGTGTGTGTGTGTGTATTTTATATTTTACATGAATAAAATCAAATAGGCTGCGTCAAGGTGTATTTTATCATGCAATTCAACGAGGTCTCGTATATTCAGAATATCGTCTCGATTCGTTATACATAACGATACGTCATACATATGTATTTGTACATACACATACATATATATACACATATATAAATTCAAAACAGTCCTCTGATCACAAATTCATGCTAAACGAATTTCTACAGCAAAGAAGAATTCGTTATTCCGTCGATTTTCAATTCACTCTCGCGAATCTACGATCCCTCAATACTTGCGACCATTCGCACGTATAGAGAGAAAGAGAAAGAGAGAGAGAGAGAGAGAGAGAGAGAGAGAGAGAGAGAGAGAGAGGGATAGAGAAAGAGGGACAAAACGTACACCCTCACATATACATTATGATACAGCTCGCTGCGGCAAATTTTTTTCACTCCTCGTCCTCTCTTCCCTATATATATGTGTGTGCGTGTGTGTATGTGTATGAAGTCGCTTCACCGACACTCGAGCTGCCTGTTACACACAAATGTTTCAAAATTATACAACAATTTGGTTTCATGCGCGGGATAGACGAGCCTCCTGGTTCCGGGTGTCTCTCGGATCGTACCGGGGTAGAAGGCTGCACTTGCACCGTGCGCACCCTCCTCCATCCCTATGCTGTTCGTAGCCCGAATTTGTGTTCCAGTATGCACGGTATCCGGCAACGTCCGTCTGGTCAACCCTTCCTACTTGAACGTCCGGAGAACCAGGGAAAGAGATGAAGATAGATAGATAGATATTTACTAATGCACTAGGACTATTCGTCCTCTGGTATAAAAGCTTCATGTAGAAGATTAATACAAGATGACTCGATACAATCAGATCATACAGAGAATGAGTAAAAACAATTGTTAATAGGGCTCGATACAATAAAATTGTTGCAGACACGCGTTACACCCACACACAATCCAGGGCGGCAGACCACACTGCTTAGATGAAGTTAGACATCAGCAAATCGGCAATGAGTTTGGCAAAAACCTCACTGCCGAGATTAAAACTACTAGACGGGATGGCGTTACATAGATAGGCAGCAGAGACGGAAAAAGAGTGCCTCAGGTACTCGGTGCGAAAATATAGAACTGCCACATGCCTTCCCTGGGCCCATTGAGAGTGAGCAGAGACCGCAGATAGGCTGGTCTACCAGAACGAAGAACTTCGTATGCTATACGCAGTATGAAGTACTTCCGCCTACCATCAGGTCGCAGCCATGCAAGCTTCTCCCAAAGAGGTGTAATGAGTTCTTGCTACGGAAAATCAAAAATAAAGAGAGAGAGAGAGAGAGAGAGAGAGAGAGATGGGGGGCCGGGTTGAAATTCTGAACTTAGAATGCTCCGACAGTTTAAAATTTCAAATTTAAATGTTCCGAAACTACAAGTTTCTCAAAGATCATGCCAGAGAAAGTCTACACAGTTGACTGTAAATGATGTAGAACGGTACGAGTAGCGATAGAAAAAGGATAAGAATATGATCAAGGGACGCGGCAGCGTCTCGATGCCAAGTAATAAAAAAAAACGACCGTCACGAACCACGACACGCCACGACTCTTTATACACCAAGATGGGCTTTAGCAGATTTCTTGTACGAGATAATTTTCAGAAATAGTATGAAGAAGATCAACGCTTTATTTAAACGACCCGTAATACGAGATATAAAACTCCGAATATGTAATATTAAGCATGCCACAAAATTCCGAATTTTTTATTATAGAAAACGAGCTATATCAGAAAGTTGAAATATAATAAAAGCTAATAAAAGATTCGCCAGGTTCACGAAAGTTTTGTACTCCGGAAATCATAGCTCCGATCATCCAGTTTGCGAAAACTGAAGTTTAGATAATGTAATATTCCGATAAAGAACGTTCAGAACATTCAAAATTCTGAAAACTCACGCACAAAGCAGATAACAAAGTTTGCCTAACGCGTTTAGATGGCAGCACACCACCACTTGTTTTGACGATGTTCAGAATTTCAAAGTTTTAGGCTTTCGGGTAAAATTCTTTTGGAGTTTTGATCTTTCGGGGTAAAATTCTTTCGGAGTTTTGATCTTTCGTGGCAGAATTTTTTCAGAGTTTTGATCATCCTTCACGTTTTATTGTAAACATATAATGTAAGGATGTTTAGCTATCGATGATTCTTATCGATATTCTCATTTTCGGAACTTTTCCCTGTACAAGCCTTCGTCATTCAGGAACTCGAATTTCTAACACTACAATTTTTCGAAACTGTGGACTCTCTAGTTATAGGAAGTTGATACTTGTTTTATGTGTTGTGTTTTCATGTCGATGCTTTATCAGTCGGTCCCATGATTATTGTCATTTAATTCTTTAGTGTACTATCATTTTCGGTTATATGATAATTCTGTTTACAAAATTCTGGAATTATAAATTTCCAGAAGTATTTTGAGCGTTCTGATCATTCAAAGTTCGGAATTTGAACCCGGCCCCGAAGATGGGAATCCCCTTGGAACCCTCACTACTTCTACCCCTGATGGAATACAAGCCATAATGTCACCCATCCGGTACTCTATATTGTATATATTTATGTGGGAATAGTTTTGGGGTTTTCCACGATGATTTGCGTTTACACGAATAAAAAAGCACCCACGAATGGAATAACGAAGAGAGAGAGAGAGAGAGAGAGAGAGAGAGAGAGAGAGAGAGAGATTGATTGATTGATTGATAAATATATTTATGCCTTGGTTTGGAACCTTGAGGCAATATGATACATGGTATGTACAGTTTGTTGAAAATCGTTTGGTTGAATGTAGGAATAAACTTAGTGTAAATTGTATAAAATTAAAAATTAAAATAATAATAATAATAATAACTATAATAATGGTAACAATGGTGGATATAATTATAATAATAATGGTAGTAGTAACTAGAGAGAGAGAGAGAGAGAGAGAGAGGAAAGTCCGAAGCGAGAGAAATTTTCATTCAAAGGACTGCAACACAAATTTTCGCCGTAGCACAAATTTGTACGAAACCATAACCGTGGATGCTCGCAAACGTACATGGGAGTCGCGTACGCGCGCGGTCACAAATAGTGGTACATTATCGAAAGAGCGGCTAGGGCGTTCAACCCGTTAGTGGCGCTGTATTCGCGTTGTACAGGAAGTACGGCAACGGCCCCACCGAGCTAACCGAACAAATTTCACCAGAGGGCAACGCGCGGATGGGAAGAGTGAGATGTGTCTCGTATTCGATGGTACTGTAGCCAAATTGGCACTGGGTTAGCCAAGATTTGACCATAATTTTCGAGGCTTCTCCCACCAAGCGCTCGCGCCCTTTTTATCGCATTGCATCGAATTCTATTCACATATTTTCATCAATTTAAAATACAATTTTTTAATATTTATGCATTATTATTTATACAGTATCGATGAAAAGTTTCCGGACAAAAATTCAAAATAGTTCCGGAACGATTTTTTATGCCATTTCGCTGATAATTGACATGAATGAATTTAATAAACGGCATTTTGAAGGGGAGGAATTCACCTTCATTCCGTTTGTTTTTGAAAGTTTTTTACTATTTTTTTTACAACTAGTACCCTTTTTCGAAACAACCATTTTTCGCCTTTTTTTGTTCCTATAATGGTGGACCCCGTTTACAGACAAACATTTTTTTATGCGTTTCTTTGACCGGAATCATAAAGGGGGAAGCTCAAGCTTCAATTTTGTTTTTTTTTTAAGCTTCGTACGATTTGTTTTCTAAAGATATTTTGATTAAAAAAAAAAGAGACAATTTGAAAAATAACGTACAACGCGAAAGCGACAAGGATTCAAGGAAAATCTCAGGAAAAGAAAAAGTTGAATCGATTTTCGTTGAGTTAGCAAGAATTTCTTCAGATTTATTTTCGACATTTTTTTTTCCCGTATTAAAATTGTCTCTTTTTTCAAAAAAATCAAAATATCTTTAGAAAAAAAAATCGCACGAAGCTTTCAAAAAATTAAAATTGAAGCTTGAGCTACCCCCTTTATGATACCGGGCAGAAAAATGCATAAAAATTGTTTTGTCTGTAAACAGGTTCCACCAGAAAAGGCGAAAAATGGTCGTTTTCGAAAAAGCGCACTAGTTGTAAAAAAAATAATAAAAAATGTTCAAAAAAAAAAAACGGAATCATAATGAGTTCCTCCCCTGCAAAATGCCGTTTATTAAAGACCACTCACTGAGTGATTGATTAATCACGAAATCTCAGAAACTATGAAGCCTACGAACTTAAGAATTGGCAGGTAAGCTTTTTATAGGGTGCAGACATCCGCTAAGAAAGATTTTTACGAAAGAGACGTATCAAGGGGGTACATTTGGGGAGGGGGTGAAAGTTCTTATGAGAAATTGTATTCCTTGCGTGCATGAACTCGAAACTTGGCATATATATCCTTCAAAACAAATAAGACGCATATTTTAGGATTTTTTTTAAACAACCCCCAATGCGGGATGCAACTTCTAATAAAGTTTCTATGAGCCAAATTCTACGCGAGCGAAGCCGCAGGCGGAAGCTCGTGTATAATATATTCCTTTTCTCAACTATTGCTTTTATCTTTGCCCTATGCCAGATGGATTTGTACTGTACCGTCATCTTTCAGTGAGTCTCAAAGAGAAGAAGCATTAACGATAACGAGAGTAGATGAAAACTATTATTTATAGAGAGAGAGCGAGAGAGAGAGAGAGAGAGAGAGAGAGAGAGAGAGAGAGAGAGAGTGAGTGAGTGAAAGTCAGCAAGTTGTTGATGAGATAGCACGTATGTATGCTTTTGAACTTGGGGTAGGTTGTGTATTGCGTATGAAGATTTCATGCAATCCCACGAGACATTGGCACACACACGCACCCGCATATACGTATGTATGTGTGTCAAAGCGCCGGGGCAAAGTTCAAAGGGCGTTGTAATTGCCGGGAGTAACGGCCGTCCTTCTGCGCCCCAGACATATGCAGCAAAGAAACACAGAACCAGTACAGCAACGTCAGCAATTTATCATTACGTTATACGAGGTATCAGAAACCCAAGTGTTGGTGTATTGTTGTTACTTTTTTTTTGTCAACTGGTACACTTGTGCGCGCGTGCGAACTGTTCGCGTATGTTTTTTGTTCATTACACTTAATCGCAATTGCAGTTACATATATGGACGTGTATAAAGAAAGAAGCAGCTTTTTGCGTTGCTTATGAGACTCGGGTAGTGGTATCTTTCTCGCGGAGCACATGACACTTTTTTTGTCTTTCTTGTTCAAGTCATATATATTCACTGGTGTTTGCTCTCTCCTTTGAGAATGAAGGGGAAAAAACGGGGCCAGTGCTGCGAATCGCGTGTCCTTTTTCTCTTTCTCATTGTCTTCCTTTTCTCACTTTGCTACTTCGTGGAAGAGTTACAAACTGGATTTTGCAACCCGGCAAATTTCTCTCTTCCTCTATATCTATCTTCCCCTCGGTCGTCCCTCTTAACTCCAAACCCTTCCTCCTCCTTTTTACCCTTCCTCCTCTTTTTTACCCTTCCTCCCTCTTCATCCTTGGCAGGAATTCCTTTATTTCCAGTCTCGTTTTTCTTTCGCCGCTCCTCTGCACTGTGGAGACGTCGACATCGAGGAGAAAAAGAGGAAAGAGAAAGAGACAACGAAAAAACGAACTAAAAGCATATTCCTCTCTGCCGCAGACCCATTTTCCAACCTTTCGTTTATTTTCCACGGAGAAAAACACAGAAGCCTCCCCCCGTCAAGGGAGACACGCTTCGTTCTGGATTCAAAGAGGCTACGCGGATCCTGAGATGAAACGACGAACGAATTAGAGAAACGTGGAATACTTCGCATACTTTTTTATTTTGTCGTACTTTTTGCTTGTTTGCGTACATGCTCGTTGACAAAGCTCTGGAGACGTGGAAAAAAGGTTAGCACCGATTACTTCGAAAGCTTCAGAATCTTTGAAGAATCGGATGGTTTTTTTTTCGAAAGAATTCTTTTAGCGGGCCTTAACCTTATTTTTGTTTCTTTCGACCACGAAAGAAAGAAAATTGTAATTGAAAGAAACTACAATTGTAATAAAGCACCAAGAACTGGATTTGTATCCTTTTCTTTCGTATACAGGATCCAAAGATAATGACTGGATTTTGTTCCCATTTTTTCAATCCACTTTTCATTTTCCAAATGATAATGCACAGACATCCTTTTCATTAATTTAAAAAGCTCGCTTGTGTTCGTTTGGGCGTATTCGAGCTTGTTTATGTTTTTTCTTAATTTTCGTACTTCTCATTTGTTTGCGATTTTTTTTTCATTTTTTTACGTTGTTCGAAAAGCTTTTCCGAGCTTCGATTCAGTCCGTCTATGAGAGCGCGATGCCATATGGCCAGATTCAATGGTTGCCGTTACCACCGGCAGCAACAATATTTTGACTGCAAAAATTCATTATCGAAGTATCAACGGCGAAAAGCCTATTCACGAAATTCATCCAATCAACGGATGGATCTGCATAATTATTTCTTTTCGTTTCCCGTCGGGATGCCAACGTAAACGCACGCTTTCCCTACTTCTCCAAGGGTCTAATTGGAATTTTTGAGATTAATAAACATTTTTTTTCTCATTCCTCGAACAAACATTGCCGAGGGCGCAATTTTTTGGGGCTGTTGAATTTTCCGATGTTATTTCGACGTCCTCGAGCTCATTGGCACACTCCACATTCACAAAGGTTAAATGACACGTAAAATCTGGTCCATGTAGGATTATAGAAATGGCCCCTCCTATGGCTCCGTTCTCGTTTGAAATGTCTCCTCTAGTCACAAATTACGTGGCAGGAAAGAAACAATAGGACCAACTTTCTGGCCCAAACAACCAACAATGTCCTACCTGCTCTTTGTGCCTGTCAATTTCGAATTTTTTTGGTTTTTCTCGCTCGTATTTTATGTGTGTGAATGTGAGAATATCTCTTTTTTTTTGCTGTGGCCTTGCCCTGCCGAGTACCATTTTCCAATGTGTCATTCACTCTGGGTAGTTAATCACTGTCAGGCCTCAGTGAAACTGCCGAGAAACAGGAATACCGCTTCGAGCTCAGACGAGCTCTCTTCTCGTCTACACACGAGCTTGGAAATTAATTGGGCGAAGTGTCATCGTGGCGGAATAGCAATCTTTGAATAATCGACTTACCGTATTACCTCTGCCTCGGACCTGAAGCCTCTCCTCGTCTTCGCCTATTTCCATGCTTCAATTCTTCTCCTCTTCGCTCTTCCTCGATCTCCGTTGGCGTGGCGAAGGACTCATCCTCCTACTCTTTCATTTGCCGACTTGGATGAGAAATCACTCGCGGAAAAAAAAGTTACGCTGTCGTTCATCGCGACCACTCACCGCTTGTACATTTGCCGTTGATGTCGCGAAACGTTTGGAGAAGAGATTAATGAAGAAACAAAGGTGGAGGGTGAGGGCGACCAAATGAGAAAAAAAGTGCTGGTTTTGGTTGGGCCAATTCTCGTTGGCTAAAAAGCTTCGGGGAGTTTGAGGATCCGATTGGTCAGGTTGTGATGTGACAATGAGAAAAAGGGCTTGGCCACTCTTTCCTGTGGGCAATCCTTCTTCCGCGATCGCCAATTTCCGAAATAGACGCGAAGAAAGCCAACGGAGGAAAATAAAAACTGTCCACTTTTCGCGAAGGAGCTTATAGGCTGTAATGCTCGATAGTAAAAGCCTACTGAGTAATGCCGCAAACGGCCACCGCGGTCGACTCCACGCTGTCTAGACGACACGATCGCCCTTAATAGCTCAAAGGGATAAAAGTAGCAAAGGCATTATTTTATTCAGCCGGAGAATCGATAGTTGTGCTTAAATCTGACGAGGGCCGCTAGAAGCCGCGAGAAAACTCAGCGAGAAAGAAAGTTCCGACATGATTCCACGATGGAAAAATATCGTGGTGGAACTTTGGAATTTAACGCGAAAGTGTCGAAAGAAGAATCGGAGAAACTGTCATTGCAAGCTCTAAACGTTGAAGGATTCGTCCGAATTAGGTCCGGTGAAGCTACTTTCGAGAGCTCCGAACCGCGGGCTCCGAAGTCCCGCGTCAGACTGCAGGGTGACACCCTCATTCGTATCGTCGAACCGAATTCCACCCCCTGGTAGACGACGATAGCGAGACGAGAGAGGGAGCGAGAGGGCAAGAGCCAGCAAGGGAGAACGACGAAGACGAGCTTTTGACGCCTGCGCGACAAACCCCAAAACCCAAGCAATTTCTTCCCCTTCTTCGCATCGCACCTCCGAGCGACGAAGCAGCCAGACCACACGACGAGGATGGACGAACGGATAGTTTCGTCCATCTACCCTTACCGCTTATCCATCCCTCTACCCTCTTCTCTCTCCTCTACTCTCTTGATATGACAGTGTGTAGAAATTTTGGATACTTCGCAGTTGTATGTGGATGACATTATTTCGTTCACGTCTGCTGTACACAATTCCAAAAGCTCTACAACGTTTTCCCGCTTCGGGAGAGTCCCCGTAGTTCCCTTAAGTACATACACCCATATCGGTAAAACCGCACACAGGTATGAAAGTACATACCGGATGAGAAGGCACTATCAATGCGGCTTTTCTTCCACTTTGTCTTCCAGCTTGTATCAAGTTTTCCTTGACGCACCAAACATCCATCCCAACTCTGATGTAACAAATTCCCTTATGACGGTGTGGAGTTCGTATCCATACGCAAAGCAAGTGGTAACTTCCAATCTAGAGGTTGAAATTCCGTCACCCAAAAGCCAACGAGAGTTCTGGTTTCACAATCGAAACACTTCTTTGCACACTCCATTGCTGCACGTCGTTCAACTGGGCACTAAATATCCAGTGAAAAACCAGAAGCCGAAATATTTGAGTATACTTACAAGTGGAAAAGTAGAAAAGCTACTTGGACATGTGTTCATTGCCAGGAATGGATCTATTATTGCCCTAGTATTGGCAACCCACTGCTTAAGAACTGAACACTGCCATTATTGGACCAAATTAAACATGTCATCATTTTCGGAGTGACTGCCCAATAGTCGTGGTTGGTAACACTGTCCTTTTGTCCGCGTGTTCATTGTATAATGACGCATGACTAGGCGTCATATTGTAACTCAATCAAGGAGCTCAGGTACTCCAATGCTTGCCAAGACTGTGCTTATCCAAAGTATTAGCTTTCGCCCGCGACTTTGTCCGCGTGAACATTACTGTGGATTTAATCCAGAGAGAAGGAAAGTCAGGAATAAAGGAAGAAGGTAGAGTGACATATCTCTCAGGCACGGTGGTGGACTGACTGACTGAGGCAACGTTTAGTAATCAATGAAATCCTAGATCGAAGATGTGTGATTTGACTCCATCGGACTTCTTTCTTTGGGGTTTTCTGAAAGGAAAAGTGTATGCCAATGATCCACAGACCATTCCGGAGCTCAAGGAAGCAATTTGACGCAGCATTCATGAAATTAGTTCGCAATTATGCCAAAATGTTATTGAAAATTTCGTCAAAAGAGTGAACGTTTGCAAACAGGGACAAGGCAGCCATTTATCGGATATTGTGTTCCACACATAACCTCCACGTTTGTACCTTGTATTAAAAAAAAATATTCGTACTTATCAAATAAATAATACGTTCCATTAATAAATTTAATTGTCAGGTAATTTTGAGACACCCTTATGATTTATGGTTTTTGGCAAGCACATTCAAGTTTTAGGCACTCAATACTCTCGAACAGCCCACATATAGTTAACCATGCGAGAAGTTAATCCTCTCTCAGCACACCTCTACGCCCTTTGAGGAACATATCTTCCGAATTTCATTAACCCTTCGTGGTCACACTTCCAAATTCAATCGCGGTGGTCACACTTGAGTCGATTCTACCCAGTCAGTTTTCAAAGAAGTATTGTGACCAAACTATCCGTCTGAAGTGGGTCAAAAAATTACGGAACATGCTTTGAACTTTCTAGATAGTGTACGAAAAATTTATTTATGAGAAATAGAATGGCAACATGTTAAAAAATAATTACAAAGAGGTGAAAAACGCAAAAAGACACTTTTTCATTTAAAAAATCATAGTTCTGTGAACTTTCAACATTTTTACTTAAAATTTGGACCTGATACTCCTTAGATATGCTACTTTTGGGAAAAAATAGTAGCATAGTGCACGTTCCAAAAAAGGTATTTATTCCAACATGTGAAGAGGGCCAATTTTATGGTATGAGGATACTTTAAACTCCAGATAAAATGGTGAATACAGTCCCATTCGAAGCCGGGAACTATTACATATTTACGCCAACAATTGATCGACGGGTCGATTCTATCCAGGGTGACCACGAAGGGTTGAAACAAAAGCAGGGAATTCGATTTTCCAATACAAACTTCAACACCTCGTTGCACCCCTAATCAGGGCTTGTTTTAAAAAAATCCTAAATTATGCTTTTTATTATTTGTTTTGAAGAATACTTTTACCAAGTTTCAAGTTGATACACGCAAGGAATATCATTTTCCATACAAACTTTTACACTTTATTTCAGCTTCTTTAAAGTTGATATTCGAAAAATCCTTTCTTGGTGCACCTCTACACCTCCTCAGGACCATATTTTTCAATTTTCATGTTTCTATCTTCAGCGGTTTAGGCTGTGCATTGTCTATTCGTCAGTCAGTCAGTCACGGAACTGTTTTATATGTACAGAATTTTTACGCTGCTGACGGAAGCTGGCTATTATTTGTTATCCACCAGATTTGGCTATATTTGAGTTTCGTTAAAGCAGGTTTTCTTTTTGGCAACATCAACGAATAATTTGCGGAGCCTCGTTGTCCGTTCGACTGTATTTTGAGCCCGGCAACTTCCTTAATAATCTGTTATGCCCACACAATCCTGTGACACACACGTGTACCTGAGTACTGTTAAACACTGGTGTAACGTTGGTATAATCGTTTTTCGATTGCTCGCAAGTCTGGCCTAGAGCGTTGCCACGATTTCCAAACGACGTAGCCAACGACGACGACGACGACGACGACGACGATGGGTACGAGGACAACGATCAAGAACAACACCAGCAGGAAGAGCCACGACCAGGGCGAACACACGAGATTGGTAGCCGTGCGCCAGCATCACCGCATCATAACCGTTATACGAACGTGTCGCCCCATTAATTCGACCACCAGCAGCAACGTTCACCCCATAGTCGGGGGTTGGTTTCGAACCGTTAATTACCCAGTTATAAACGATACTCTCGTATAGACCCAAACCTCCCTATCCGACCCCGACCTGTTCTCGTCTCCCCTGCTTCACCCGCCTTTTCAACGGGCTCGCTTTACCTCCTACCCTCTTTGTCAACTCGAAAATAATGAACGAACAATCAATTCATATACGGAGAATCATTTTCTCGTTTGTCGTGTACTCCAGCTTGATTCTCGAAACGACGTCTTTTAATCTTCTCCTCTCGTCGGCTACATCTCATTACATGACATCATTCCATTGGAAACTCGAATAACGTTTTGTCGCTTTTCACTGTCAGGAAGACCCGTCAGCCAGCAACAAAAACAAACCCAAACAAACTCAATCAAACGTTTTACTTCAACTCAGCTACATCTTGGTCTAACATCATCATTACTTTGTTCTCTCTCTGTTTCATCGGCTCTGGTAACAGCGATAAAACGAATAAAATGGTTGGATAAGAGCTCGGCTTTATCGTCCTGCTCTTTTATCGGGCTTTAGCACCCGACGGCGTCGTGCGCCTGCCGGCGAGTATTATACATATACCCATATATATATAAATTTCGTACTTTAATACTACATGAATTTCTGATATATATGTGTGTATGGAGCTATCATTTGAGCATAAAAGCAACGGAGTATAAATATGAAGAACATGGTACAACTAGGAAATGAACAAGCTTGCGATTAGCTGTATCATCGCACTGGAGCGCCCCATTCTAGCAGTCTGCGTGATGCTCGTAATTCGATCTAACCAAACATTATTGGAAAAGCTACAACATTCCATTTGATCCGCTACGGAAGGATAGTTTTTTCGCTTTCATCCGACCAAGCATTAAGTTTTCACCGAAAACCAGAGCATTTTCTGAATAGGTGCAAAATTGACCATCAAATGGGGATTTGACACGCGGTTAATGTCGAAAAACAAAACTTCCGTGTGCTTTGGCCACAATTCCGAAAACCTCAAACGGCTATCTCTATTGGCCGTAGAATCATTGCTGTTCGGGAGATAAAAATTATTGGGAGGTTCACTTAAAAATTTGGGTAAATTCGAAGGACGGCGCTCGAATTATCCCGCTATCTCGGTTCGTTCGCTCGTAAAACGTACGGGAAACATAGCCGACAAGGAAGCGAAGAATATGTATGGGGTAATTCGTAAAAGTCCATGGTCCGAAATGAAAAATCTACGGAAAAATCAAGATATTATCGCATCTGGATGATTCGAGCGGAATTTTGAAGACGAAACGATTGCAAAGGAAATGACTACAGAGAAGCGACGTGAATTCAACGAAATTCAAAGAAATGACGGACCATTCAGGTGCAAAGAAATTTTGGATTTTGATTTTGCTTCTCAGGTACTTACATCCAGGCATTTGAAGGGGTTAGGCGAGATCCAAGGAGTTAGGAAGATCCGACATATGTTGCAGGAATCGCAGATTAAAGGTAAACTTATGATTACAACGATAGTACTGCTGGTAAAACTTTAAACGCATTTTTCTCAAAACTATGTTTTTTTTTAACGGTGTACACGATTTCTCGACATCTAATAAACGAATTGACTTGAAATTTTTGTACACTTATTCAGTGTAATACTTTACTCTTGACCAACGTTTTTTTTTTCTTAACATTCTTTTCATTAGTTATTAACAATATTGCCATTTTTTCTCGAAATATCGAAAAAAAAAATCAAGCATTGTTTTTTTGACGATTGAAAAAAAAAACAACGAAAAGAAGCTCGGTCAAATCTTGCCAATATTACCTATTTTAAGAAAAAAAACTCGTTTTTTTTTGTTTGAGATCAATCGGGTGGCCAAAATCATATTAAGCCTCTCACTTTCAAAGGCCCTTCGCAAGATTGTTACAACTTCTTCAATTTGTAATCTTTTTTTATGAAATTTGGTACACAATTTTTTTAATGTACATATCAATAAATGTCCAAACGATTTTTCAATCATCTTACTTATTTCTTCAAAATTAATTTTTTTTAGATAACACTGATTTTTCGGTCGTCCCAGTAGCCTAACCCTTTAAGCCCTTGAACACGAACTCAATGCTCAGTTTGACCAGAAGTTTTTATTTTCATTAAAAGTTGTTAAAAGTGTGAGGAACCTCGCCGAAACCCGATTCGAGTTTAAAGATAGGTGAATACGCAATATTCTTTTGATACATTAGAAAATATATATAAGGAATCAGAGCGCGATTGCTTTCTCCCAATGAGAAACACTTTTTAGTTGATGCTCAGCAGTTCAATGAAAAATGACCTCATCCATTGTTCCTCTCTCTGTCGGTGATCTAAAACTTTCCGCAATGCTACGCAATTATATTTTCGACCGCGTATGCCTATATCTATATCCGAGAGCAGACGAAGTAGAGTAAGCAGAAAATGTCGGATTCTATCGCGAAAGATTCGGAACACAGTTACAAAAGGTTCATACACAGATGTAATATGATATAAGAAGAAGGCAGCAAGCACAAGTAAGATTTCGGTCGACTTAAAAAGAAAAAAGGAGTGAGAAGGAAAGGGTGGGTGAGAGAGAGAGAGAGAGAGAGA
This sequence comes from Ophion ventricosus, assembly GCA_963932345.1. NCBI lineage: Eukaryota > Metazoa > Arthropoda > Insecta > Hymenoptera > Ichneumonidae > Ophion > Ophion ventricosus. Next base: position 7,452,770 of record OZ010723.1, read on the forward strand.
GAGAGAGAGAGAGAGAGAGAGAGAGAGAGAGAGAGCGAGAGAGAAAGAGAGAGTTAGAGAGAAGTTGAAGCTATTCGGTTCGCGGTAGACTTTGAGGATGATAAATCAATTCCCCAAGATTCCCCAGCAACGATAGCCTTCGTCTTCTCACTCACTTCCTCTCTCTCCCTCCCGCTTCACTTCGGTCCCGTTCGAGTCCCCCTTCTTTCCATTCGAATCTCTATTCTTCTTCTTCGATTCTTCCTTCCTCCCAGTAGCGTACGTCGATGCCGTCGGCAGCCATCAGAATTTCGTACGTGCATGCCGAACCAACTGGCAGCATCAATTTTAAAAATAAAAACGACAGGGTTTTTTTCCGTGGGTGCACTTTATTCGATGCTGAAAGAATTGTTTGAGAGATACCTTGAACCTTTACGATGTATATAGTCCATGGTGACGTAATGATTGATTAATTCATAGTTTTTGAAGTGACGATCAAGCGACGCCGAAACTTGGAGCAAGTGAAGTCCAGCTGCGGATGTACACCATCGGCGAAAAGTTTCCGGACAAAAATTCAAAAAAGTTCCGGAAAGATTTTTCATGCCATTTCGCCGATAGTCGACATAAATGAATTTGATAAATGGCGTTTTGAAAGGAAGGAATACACCTTCATTACGGTTCTTTTTTGAAAATTTTTTACTATTTTTTTTACGACTAGTATCCTTTTTCGAAAACGACCATTTTTCGCCTTTTTTTGTTCCTTTTCTGGTGGACCCCGTTCAAAATCAAATTTTTGTTATGCTTTACTTTGACCGGAATCATTAAGAGGAAAGCTCAAGCTTCAATTTTGTTTTTTTTTTAAGCTTCGTACGATGTTTTTTTCTAAAGATATTTTGATGTTTTTGAAAAAGGAGACAATTTGAAAAATAACGTGTAACGCGAAAACGACAAGGATTCAAGGAAAACCTCAAGATAGTAAAAAGTTGAATCGGTTTTCGTTGAGTTCGCGAGAATTTATTTAGATTTTTTTCCGAAATTCTTTTTTCATCTATTATCGGTAAAAAATCAGATGATTTAATTACCGTAACTCGAGAACTGAGGGGTGTGTGGTAAAATTTCAAGAGAGAAAAAAATGTTATTTTTCTATTTTCAACGCAATAGAATTATTTAGATTTTTTTTCGACATTTTTTCTCGGGTTACGGTAATTAAATTCTCATTTTTTACCGAAAATAGGCGAAAAAGAAAATTCGAAAAAAAATCTAAAAAAATTCTCGCGAACTCAGCGAAAACCGATTCAACTTTTTACTATCTTGAGGTTTTCCTTGAATCCTTGTCGTTTTCGCGTTACACGTTATTTTTCAAATTGTCTCTTTTTTTTTAATCAAAATATCTTTAGAAAAAAAATAGTACGAAGCTTTAAAAAAAAACAAAATTGAAGCTTGAGCTTCCCCCTTTATGATTCCGGTCAAAGAAATGCATAAAAAATTTTTTGTCTGTAAACGGGGTCCACCAGAAAGGAAACAAAAAAAAGACGAATAATGGTCGTTTTCGAAAAAGGGTACTAGTCCTAAAAAAAAATAGTAAAAAAAATTTAAAAAAACGGAATGAAGGTAAATTCCTCCTCTTCAAAATGCCGTTTATTAAATTCATTTATGTCAACTATCGGCGAAATGGCATAAAAAATCGTTCCGGAACTTTTTTGAATTTTTGTCCGAAAACTTTTCGCCAGTAGTGTATATTGATTAAAAAATATAAGCTCGAAAATGCAGGAAGGAACGTTCGAAAGTTCCGCCTTAAGATGCTGCTTGGAAATGAACACCCTGTACAAAGACGTAATATATGTATCTCATATTTTCTATTCCGCACTCAGGTTCATGGAAACTCATCGATAGTCTTGCTCCATCTCTCTCACTCTCTTATCTTCTCTTCCTCCCGAACTCACTCCCTACCTGTTCACAAGACAGATATCCCCCGAGCGTTATTAGATGCAAACGAAGGTACGAGAAAACCGCAGCTCGAACGTTCAAGTCCAGTCTCATCCCTTTGGCTTTGGAGGGAATGAATCCGTCCTTCCCTTGGCTACGAGAAACCTCCAAAGTTAACGATATAGCCCACGATCATCCCGTCAATCTTGACCCTGAGGGCCAAAACATCGAAGAACAACGCCCCCGCTTCCTCTTCCCACCTCCCTCTTCACCCTTCATCATTCGGCGAACTTTACGAATTCTTCGACGATTTTTCTCATAAGACCTCCTCTCCCGACGATCGACGAAATTATTATTTATGCCTTACCGCTTTGGATCCCTAAAATCCCCGCGTATACCGGCGGTGAAAGCCACGAAGAACGGTGTGTAACAAAGCTCCGAGGAATACTGGTATAATATATACATATATATATATATATATATATATATATCCATATATATCTGTGTGTGGGTGAGGGGCACAGAGACCCTGAAGACTCTGCTTTACCAACAATCCGATGAGCATGTATGTTGGTGCACCAAACCAAGAGGAATCGAGAAGGAAACGAGGGAGGGGAAAGTACACCCTCAAATATTAGGAACAAATGAAGTTACGAGAAAAGCTCAAAGGCCAAACGCCACCGATGGCTCGTAACAACAAATTTCTCGGTTTCGTTTATACCAACGAGATGAAAATATCTACGCCATCCGCTCTAGTCTACCATTCATCAAAAAAAAAACCCCCTCAGCCCACCAATTCATTCTTAAAGCCAGCCTCTCGCTTTTACCTTTGTCTCTGCCCCTGTCTCTCTCTCTCTCTCTCTCTCTCTCTCTCTCTCTCTCTCTCTCTCTCTCTCTCTCACGGATCCTCCTTGCTGTTTTCCCTGCCGCAGAATCCACACTCGGGTCCCTCTGACCCTCTTTAAAGCCCTGTTCGGTTTGTTGAGCCTCTTACAATAATAACTAGTAATAAGACCACGCGTTTACATTTGCATTCAGGAATACTCCAACATCGTTTTCATACAGTGGATTAAGCTTCCTCGCAACCGGCCGTACCTCACCCTTAAAAATACCACCGAACTCGCGTCCTTAAATTTCTCGTCTACGGAGGAGTGCGCCCAGCAACGTATAATTGCGTATCATTTGTATGATTTCTCTACGATTGTAGATAAAAAAAATGCACGTGAATTTACCGGCATCTTCGTTGAGGCTGAAAAATATCTTGGCAGGTTCAAAGTCGAATTACCAAAGTTTACCCCAACCACGCAGCCGGAGACAAACAAAAACGCTTTCCCGACTCTCTGTGCGGTTCTCTCGGCTCTTTACGAGCTATTTAGCCTCTTGGAAGGATTATTGTCAACGCGGTTCTATAGCGAGCCTTGGGTTGATAAGAGGAAGAAAGATATATAGACAGAGAGAGAGAAAGAGAGAGAGAGAGAGAGAGACGGAGGGACGAACGAGCTTTGCGCGCGAGATCGTGGTTGTATTATGTAACTATGGGTAGGACGAGCCGAGGGATCGTATCAAAGTGGCACACAAGATGCGGTTGGCAGAGCTGCCAAACGATAACTGGCCTCTCTCGTTCGAACCCCCCCTGCCATCCCCTAAACCCCTTAAACGTACACAGTGATCCGGCTGCCGTGTCCTCCTCCACCTTCCGCACCCTGTAATACACACTCTGATATATCGATTGCCGGCGAACCAAACGCCTCTAACCACACCGCTTTCCAACACGAGACAACCCAACTTACGTCCATCTGCACACCAACGAGATGACATTAGAATTTTCCCTTTTCCTGACAATCTCACAAACTGCTAGAGAGTATGAGGTGAAACGAGGAAGTGAAGAAAGTGGGGCTGGAATATGACGAGGGGTGAAATTCGTGTCCTTGGATGCTTTGCCTCTTGGCTAGGCCCACGGCCAACCTCTTCCGCTCCCTCGGCGACGCATTAACACCGGAGTTTGGTAACGTTAACGCTTTTGCAGCCTCGCAACCACCATCCCGCACTCGGCGCGAGACCAGCTATCGTCCGGGTATACGCGTCGAGGAATTGGTACAAATTTGGACCACTGGCGCCTCCCAGGATAGGAAATTTGATCGCTTGCCGCCATAATTTCCGGTTCTCATAGGGAAAGTTTTCGTATTCAGAAGTGTTTTCTCGTTTCATTCTGAGAAACCAGGTTAGATTTGAATTTCTCGATGTAGTGGGTGATTGCAGATGTTTGACAGGTAGATTCTATTCAAGTTTCGGGATGGAACGGTCAGTGACTCAAGTTCTAAAATGATTTGGATCTTCTCTCATCCTTCAGAAAACCACGCAGCAGAAAGACTCCGCGATCATTCTTGCGCATGCGATGCTTTTTAATGATCCTCCTAATGCTGATTCGATAGACGAACAACGTGCTCCTCGCTGTAGAACAACATGAAAGTACTTTGGATGAAAGCATGGTTGAGTGTTCCAGGGAAGGGCAGCCTGAAGCTACTTGAGGAGCTGGCCTGATGACATAACCGACTCTATGATTATACTGACCGTAATGAGGAGGTGCTCATTGCTGTAAAACAGAATTAAGGGATTTGACACAAAAGCAAGATTAAATATTGTAATCTATACATATAAAAAACTTGGTAACTGATTGACTGGATGACATATAGACAAGGCACAAGCGAAACCGCTAAAGATAGAACATGAAAGTTGGAAGATTTCTTTCTTAGAAGGTGAAGAGGGGCAATTCCTAAGGGGGTGAAATGGGGTGTCAAAGTTTGGAAGGAAAATTGTATTTCTTGTGTGTATCAACTTGAAACTTGATACAAATATTCTTTAAAACAAATAATATAACGCATATTTGAGGATTTGAAAAAAACAACCCCTAATTAGGGATGCAACGAGGTGTTGAAGTTTGTATAGGAAATCGAATTCCCTGCATTTGTCTCAATGAAATTCGGAAGATATGTTCCTTAAAAGGCGTAGAGGTGCACTAAGAAAGGATTAACTTTTCACATGGTCAACTCTAAGTAGTTTGTCGAGACCATCGAGTGCCCAAAACTTGAATGTGCTTGCCGAAGACCATAAGGCGCACAACGTTGTCTACAGAACTATATTGCAAAGCCATGCAGTCCTGCAGACAACAATGACATTATATGATACTGGAATTAAAGGACGGCACTTTTATACGATTTCATTAATTGCCACTTCTTACTTCAGGCAGTCAGTCTATCACCGTGCCTGAGAAATATGCCACTCTGCCTTCTTTTTTTTTAATTTCTCACGTTTTTTCTCTTTTTGTTTATCTGCTCTCTGGATCAAATCCTAAAGTGCACGCGGACGAAGTTGCGAGTAAAAGCTAGTATAGTAATACAAATTTTTGGCACTTGATGTCTATGCCTTACCTAAGAAATAGGGATCCAAATTCGCACCAATTTCGTCAGCCAAACAGCCACCACGTTATCCCCCCTTGTCGTTCATGTATATAGCTGCAAATGGTAGATCGTAAGGCCTACTTAGACCAGGAACACCTAGGCTGGATGTAATAGGGTTGGAAAATTTTGGGTTGTGCCAACGACCAACACTAGGGATCTTGCTGGTAGTAACAGCAGCAGGCGTCTCTGCTCAGGAGGCTGGCATCGTTCACTCCAAAATAATAATTCCTCACCGCTATATATATATATATATACATGCATACATACGTCCACGTCTTAGGTGTTTTCTCGCACGCAGACCAAGGATTTTGGAACGTTCACTAGTTTCACCACCGCGAACAAGCGCGCCCAAGGATTTCAGTGTTCTCCACAATGACCTGTCCCTCTACTTTTACTTCCTACACCTCGTGTTATAAGCGGCAAAATTTCCTCGTCTGACGCGAGCACGTATGGAAGCAAGCCAAAAATATTATTCCCCGGGACGAGGGAGGAGGGTACGCGTGCCGTCTGTTGAAGGAGATACATATATATATATATATATATAGAGAGAGAGAGAGAGGATGGGGTGGAAGGAGATAGAGCTTGCACCCTTTTTACTCTTATTGCGTCCCCGGGGCCAAACAACAGCGATAATGTACCCGGATAGGAGTGTGTAACAACCGTGCTGGAGGGAGGCGAGTAGAAAAGGCTCTTCGGGCACGTGTTTTCCGCCCTTGCTACCCTTCGACCCTCGTCCCTCTCCTTCATTGCCAGAGGACAACAACGATAATCGTACGGTGCTAAGCGAGGCGTGGAAACGAGACTTTTCGAATTAGACTGAATTCCGTTTTTGTGTGTTTCTGTGTGTATGTGTGTGGGTTTGTGTGTTGAGAGTAGGTGTCTATTGTCATGCATCGGTAGTGGCCGAAAAAGGGGAAGCAACGTAGCCCAACGCTTTTCCAGTTATACGTTAAAGTATCGCGTCGTTGCCAAACGGCTAATTACTCAGCACGAACGAATTAGATGGTCCAAGAATTTGTTCTGTGATCGCTCCACGGGGGCTCGCTCGTCCGTCCAGCGCCACAACAAGAACTGGGGGAGCCTTTCTTTGGTACGTCAATGGAATTGCTGATGCGTTTAATTTTTTTTTTGTTTATTTCGGTCAGTTTGAGTTTATTTGGGTTCATTTGCCATTCGGTTTGGTCGAATCCATTTCTTTGGCAAACTCAAACGAATTCAATGATGAAAAATAAGCCTGCACAGCCTGGAATCACAAACTCCAAAACTAATCTACAATTCCTCACATATTTTTCGTTTCCTTCTCACTGTAAGAACAAAACAAAACAAGTGCCAGACGTTTTTTTCCCTCCGCAAAGTGGCGCCTTTGATTCCAAGTAACTTTTGGTCGAAAAAAAAGAACCAGGCAGGAGGGAAAGAAGTACGAGACAGAGAGAGCAGAGTGTCCCAGAGCTTATCCTAATTGCCGGTAATAAAAGCTTTTTATCGGGGTTACCGCCAAATTTTTCTCGCGTTCGTGCTTTTTTTTGTTCCTCTTTCTTTCATGAAGCCACCCAACCGCTGGAGCCCTCTTGCTGTATAGTACTAAACGCAGCCTTTTTTTTTTACTCTATCTCAATCTCACGTTATGTGCCGCAGCGATAAACAAAACAAACGAAAAAATTATCACCGAACAAAAAAAATGGACCTCTTGCACGTTCAGGAGAAACGAAGTGTACCAAATGTCCATATATATATATATGTGTACGATGCTTCAGAGTCCAGAGAGATTCCACCCAGTGTCCACTCGAGGGGTTGAAATTGGAAGAGGACTTGATGTATATATATAGAGCAATTCCCCTGCAGCAACAGAGTACAAATATGTGACCCTTCGTAAAGTAAGGCCACCAATCATTTCGATATACTCGATAAACCCAACGACGATAATTTACTTCCGGTTCGTACACTCTGTATGTACAGGAAGGACAGTCATCCTGCTATCCTATCGCGGCTTTGCTATCTCTTTGCCATGTACAGTCGGCTCTCTCGCATTGCAATTCTCTTTTTTCCAATGTCATATATATATGGGACATTGCACGTCAAATCGACCACTTTCCGGCCCGACCCCTTTCGATTTGGCTGAAACTTTAATATGTTATTGTTTTCATCTCAAAACGCTTGTGTGATTTTTTTCAAATTTTTTTACATAATCACAAATACGTAATGATTTTTTGAAAAAAATCGCCCGTTTTTTTTCAAATGCTCATAACTTTCTGAAAAATGGACCGATTAAGCTCCTTTTTTTTAATCTGCGTTTTAAAATTTTCTTTATGAAAAAAATATTTGAAAAATAAAACGCAAATTTTTTAAAGAACGCCACTTTTGATTTTTGTTTTTTTTTTTGTAAAAAAAATATGATAAATTTAACATGTTTTGCCGCCAGAGCCATTGTGGTAAGATTTTTCTTTCTATTTTTTTTCTAAATTGAGAAATTTTAATTCTTAATTTTTTCTACATATAGCTGTTTTCTATGGTGCAATAATGTTCATTAATAAATTCTATGGTTTTCCAAAAAGAAAATGCAGTTTACTTTTTCATTTAGTTTTGCCGCTAAAATATTAAACGACATGCATCTGTCAATGTTAAAAAAAACGTTCCAGTTGAATCGTTTTTGTTTGATATGCACTTGACTGTTTTCGTCATCGGAAGACTATAATAACGCTGTAAACGGTCTCCGTGATCGATTTTAGAAAACCAGAACCATTTCAGGAACTCATCAATTACACTGTGTGATACTTGACACAAATGGTGTTCTTATTGCAAAAAAATTCTCTAATTCAATGGAACACAAATTATGTAAATTATTCAAACGTCACAGAGATCAATAAATTCATAATTAATTACTACTAAACAATTATTTGAATAAATATTTACTTTATTCCCCATTAAATAATCCTTTGAAAATAATTTAACTTAATTGGAAAACTTTTTAAGTGAATTAATATTACATACAAAGTATTGAGTATGATAGAATTAACCATTTAAAATTATTTCATCATTGAAAACAGCTATATTTGGAAAAAATAAAAAAAATTCAATTCAGAAAAAAAAAAATGAAAGAAAAATCTTACCAGGATGGGTCTGACGGCTGAAAATGCTAAATTTATCATATTTTTTTTACAAAAAAAAATTAAAATCGCGTTTTTTTTTCAAAAAAACTAAAAAATCATGTCGAAGATGACTGAATATTTTTCAAATATTTTTTTCATAAAGAACATTTTAAAACGAAGAATTAAAAAAAAAGATCTTCATCGGTCCATTTTTCAGAAAGTTATGAGCATTTGAAAAAAAAACGGGCGATTTTTTCAAAAAGTCACTACGTATTTGTGACTATGTGAAAAAATTTGAAAAAATCACAAAAACCTTTTAAGGTAAAAACAATAACATATTAAAGTTTCAGCCAAATCGAAAGGGGTCGAGCCGGAAAGTGGTCGATTTGGCGTGGAATGTTCCATATATATATATAGCTCTCTCTCTCTCTTTTTGTACCTTCCTCGATTTTTTTTTCGCTTGTGGCCCTCCTGTATTAGATTCCCTTACGTCCATACAGGCAACCAGAACGTACAGGGCATTCGAGTTGAAACGAACGTACACGTCCCTACCACGTTATTTTTTCTTAGCTCCTTTTTTTCTCTCGAAAGACCGTCGCGTCGTCACCTGTGAAGCATTCGAAATGTCGGATTTCCGGATATATCGAAAGCGGCAGAATGAATGACCTCGTACAACATTTTTGGAGGAAATTTTGTAAATTTTTGGAAAGTGATAATGATTTGTTAAGTAGCTAAATAAGTTGGACAGAATGGATCGTGCATACGGACGAGCAGTATAGCCTGGAAAGAGTGTCATACCACGACTACTATTACTACCACGGTTTATTAAAGCCATTTCGGTTTTAATAAGCTCGAGAACGAGGACGGTATGAGACTACCGTACTCTTCGACCCAGCCCCCCCCCCCTTCGATCCTTGACCCTCTCGTGTAGACTTCCCAGTCTCGCAGATCGACTTTTATTGAAGCTCTGAAGCTTTTTTTTTATTTTACATTCTTCTAACATGCGACTCGAGTAAAAACTTTCGTGTATTATTGGTGTGTTTTGCTGAATATGCACGTCTTTCGGAAACAATAAAAATTCATCGGGTTTTTTTTTTATCTAGCTAGGTTACGTTTATTTGGAAAATTCATTATTTGAATATACACTGCTTGTTTTTTTTTTTAATTAATTTTACTGAGAATGCCCGTTTTCCTCTGAGCCATTAAAGGATTGGGCACAATCTTTTTTTTTTAAGTATTATTTTTATTTTATCTTACCAACAGTAGGTCTTTTTCACCGTGGTAAAAAATTAATCAGAACTTATTACTTATTGATTGATTGAATTTTGTTTAGGTACGTTTGGAAAAATGTCGCGATTCAAGTACACTTTCTTGTCTTCTTTTTTCATCAATTTATTTTCTTAAAAGTACAAGATTGCCAAAGTATTAAAAAGCTAGAAAAATATTCTTAGTTTCGACCAAGTTGATAATTCGATCGGCAAGCTCGTATGCTCCGAATCCTTCAGATCAGCGATCGAAAACTTTCAGATTTCTTATCGTCCAGATTTTTTTTCCTCCTTTCTCTTATATTCGGGAAAAGTTACGAGAACTTTTTCCCTCGTATACTGTCCAAATATTTTTTCAGCATCTCGCGTGTGTAGTTGTACAGGAATTCTAAGCCCTTCTCGCGAGAGACAATATTTCGGACCTGATCGAAGCTGCGTGTGACTTACAACTTTGTAACTCGACCAGAGAAGCTTCTCGCAAGAACAAAATCGAGCGTCGTTTTTTTTTGTTTCATCCTATCAGAGTCACGCGAAATACGAAGGAGTCGTAAAGATGAGATCAGCGGCAGATGGAGCGGCCCCGTATATTTCCTCGATGACGAAGACGATTTATTAGTTTTTTTCCGGTTGAAGGGGGAAGGGCGTGTGGGAAACAAGCGACGTTGTATTACAAGTGCGCCAATTTGCCGAATTGTCGCAAAAAGAAATTAATTCTTCGTACGAAATAAAGCTTTCGAGTGAGATGTTTTTTTCAGCACCAAATTTTATCCCACTTTGGCAATGCCATCGGAACAATTGAGAATTCGAGCTTCAAACTTTATTGAGAAAGTTGAGCCTTGAGCCTAGGAAAAAAGTAAGGTTCAGCAATTTATCATGTAAACAAATGTCTAGAAATTTTTTATTCATTAAAAAAAAATATCAAGAATAAATTTCATTAAAAACTCATTCATTTTAATTTAATTTAATTTAATTAATTTTAATAATCAATTTTTTTCTTATCCACATACCCAGCATCAATTATTATCTTACAATTGTGTAATTTACAATTGCACTTTGATCTTGAAGCCTTAAGGCGGGCAAGCACTTTAGATGCTTTGAAAAATCATTTTTTTTTAAATTTTATAAATCGTACGATATTACGGTATGATAATAAAACTTTCGCATGACCGGATACTTTTTTGAAATTCTGCATGTTTCGGAAATGGCAAGCAGTAGAAAAAAAAAGTACGATTTTCGACAGAAAAAAAGCAACTTTAATAATTTGTTATCAATAAATGGATAAAGATTTTTATTAAGGCGGGCAACCACTTTAGATGCTTCAAAAAATCATTTTTTAATTTCATAAATCGTTAGCAAAATATCTTAAGAATACACCCTGAATAAATGATAAAGACTCTCCGCTCGAATTCCGAGCGCGCGCACTCTCAGTATAACAACGAATGATCACGACGAATTATTTTTTTCTCATTTATTTTTAAATATTTTATATTGTTATTTGGAAGATGAAAAGACTAATAGAAGTTGATGTTCCCATTTTCAACATTTTTTTTTTTACGATATTATTTAAAGAGATATATTGATTTTCATTTCAAAATTCATCAAAGTAACCCCAATCCACAGTACACTCATTATCGCGACAGACTTATTATACTCTTTGTTCATCGATTATCAGAATCATGATAATAATAATTTTTATTCTTCGTACTGGTATTCCGAGCTACTCGTTCAAAGCCTTTACCGAGCTATTTTTTGTGAAAAAAAAGCAGAAAAAAGCAACCACTTATATTTTTCAATACCCCGCCAAATGCGTGATTGGAGCGTAGTAAAATGACTGCGTTGAAAATTAAACGTTGCCTGATTGATGTCTCACCGAGTATAAAAGTGGGCTGAACAACGTTCACAAAAAGAGGGAAAAAAAAATGGTGAAAAAATAAAGCACACACGCACGCCCGCAAACGAACGGAAACTCGTCTGCATAGTCGTCGC
>OZ010723.1:7464669-7534669 GCA_963932345.1 Ophion ventricosus
TTTTTTTTGTAAAATTCAATCTACCCTTTTGATTCTTTTTACTGGTGAGTGGTTTTTTTTTACACCAATGCGTCCAATCAGTCCTACAGCCTTCAGACGTTGGGATACTGTACTCCAACTAATGTCGCCACGATTTTCATTACGTAATTCTCTCGAAATACCTGCTGCAGTTTTACGTGGATCTATAACGCATTTCCTTTTTATAATTTTGTCAACCTAATTCATATAGCTTTACGCGGTCTATCACTTTGACTTTTGTCACACAACGAATTTGTTAATTTATATTTACGAATAATACGATTGACCGTGCTTTTTCCAATGGGTAATGTAATCGCGATATCGCAAGGACTCTTTCCTTCTGAAGAACGTTTTAACACGATTTTACGCACCTCAATATTCATGGGTTTTGCCATCGTGGCAAACATAATATGGATTTTTCATTGTCATGCTTGTTTCGAAACTAGTACGAAAGAAAATGCAAGCAAACTGTGCGTACGACGCCAGGCGAGATAGAGGCTCGATCCTTTTGCACAACGACGAAACTCATTCGACGCTGTACACAATTTGAATACGCCATACAAAATATACAATAATATATTACATGATTATTAATATCATAGCTCTCTTAAAAATTTGAAATGATTAACGAATTCAGAAATTAAATATTTTAGTCACTTTGCTCAAAAAAATTAATGAAGATATAATAAGTTCAAAACATACTTTCCCTACATATAGCTTAGTTTTTTTAACTCAGTCACAGCGAAAGACGGAGAGAGAGAGAGATTTCACCCCACCGTCGGTACCGAGGCACTGATATGTTGCTGAAAAAAAAAGTAAAGAAATGAAGACAGAAAAATAAAAGAAACGAGGAAAAAAAGGTTCTTCACATTCGCTCCGGACTCACCAAAGCGTTCACCTTTTCCTTTTTCGCGCACCGTGAGAAGCCCAGAGAACGAGATGCATAACAGAAGAGAAATTCAAAGCAACAGGATGTCGGATGGCTTTAGTCTGGATAGGAATATGTGTCGCGCAAATGTGAATAAGCTCCGAGATTCAGTGAGAGAATGAGAACGAGAGAGAGAGAGAGAGAGGGAGAGAGAGAGAGCTAGAGGAGTGAAACAAACCCAGCTTCAGTCATACCGCGCGCACATATATGCATTTTAGTTGATGCGGCGAAATAACGAGGCAGTCTTTTCGCACCGTATTGCAAAAATTATTGCTCTTGCTACGGCGCGCGGGTGTGATTGCTTTCTCCATTAAGAAGCTATCTCCATCACAAGCAGTTGGGTCAGTCGACTAGCAAGCTTTCACACTAACTCGCTTTATTGTATGCCTCGGGAAAACTTTTCCATAAACATCTCAAAAACGTTCTGTTTCGTGAGAACATTTGAAAAACATTCTCCTCGAAGCGAGACAAATCCAGACCGCGGAGGGTAGAAAAATGGACCGACAAAAAATCTTTTAAAGTGCCATTCTAAAGGCGTCAAGTTTAATTTAAACCGAGCTAAAGTTGAAAACAATAGTACTTCGGAAGAAATAATCGACTTGCAAGAAGATGTTTCCTTGCAAATGTACAAATCTGCACCCCCTGGAGAATTTTGGGGTAAACATGTTTCAGCAAAGTATGCAAATTGCAAAAAAAAACCTGTCTCTTAACCTGGTAACTATGTTTGGCTCGACACACACACACACACACATATATATATATATATATATATATATATATATATATATATATATATATATATATATATATATATATATATATATATAATAAGGATATAATCCATATTGCGTCTTGCTCTTGGTTACTCGAAGAGAAGACATGGCTGCCAAATATAAGTGTGGTGGTTGCTGTCACCAATGTTCTTGGTGTAGAGCCCTGCGAGGAGGAGCTCGAAAAGAGAGAGAGAGAGAGAGAGAGAGAGAGGCCATGGGAGTAGCAAAATGTCTTGGCGAGTTTATGAGGACATAACTTAGGTGCAAGTATGCGACTTCTCGGTGGGGTATCCCGATGTTATTCAAGTGCGATATATATATATATATATGTGTGTGTGTGTGTGTGTGTGTGTGTGTGTGTGTGTGTGTGTGTGTGTGTGTGTGTGTGTGTGTGTGTGTGTGTGTGTGTGTGTGTGTGTGTGTGTGTGTGTGTGGGTGTGTGTGTGTGTGTGTGTGTGTGTGTGTGTGTGTGTGTGTGTGTGTGTATGTGTGTATACATGAATATATATAGAGAGAGAGCGCGAGAGAGAAAGAGTGCAACGGAAAGAGAGGGTGGAAGAGAGAGAGCGTGACACGTCGTGCTGCACCCTGCTGAGTTGGTCCTTGTGCTTGAGGGAATTCCAAAGTCTCGCCTGTGAGCTTGGAGGACACGAGAACATAAAGAAAACGAGAAGTGGCACATCTTGGGAGCTTTCTCTTTCCCTGCCGCTGCCTCGACGAGACGCTGCCTCGTTTATTTTCGCTGATCCCTTCGAATGACCTCGAATTTCAAAGTACCCCGATTTTTCATAATTTTATTTCATTAAAATCGTTTGCTTCTTAATTTTTGATCATTGACTCGCGACTATATCGATGAACGAGACGCCTCGAGTGTACCGTCGCTCGTTGCTAAAAATAATCGAAAATTGCGACGTAAGGGTCCAGGAGAGGGGTAATTAGCTCTTGCGCATATTTACAACCTCCGTGTACCTCGTCAGATGTAATTATTAATGATAATTTATACGGACGTGGCAGAAATAAGGACGAATAATATAGCCGGAATGGCCGCGCGGAAGTAACCCAGGGGAAGAGCGAAAAAAAGGGCTAAGTACGACGGGTGAGGGGCGGCAGGAATAAGAAGAAAGATGTTCATATACGGGAGAATGCACACTGTGTATATTCTATTTTTTTTTCTCGTTTTTTTTCTTCCTCTCTATAGAAACGTGCACTCGACGCGCCTCAAGATTCTTAACGTTTACTTTAAATTACCCTTGGCAGAGGGAAGAGGATGTATACATTTTTTTTCACCCTCGACTCGGTCTTACCCTCGCTGTGGAACTTCCGACTTTGCAATGTATATGATAATAATGCGAATCTCCCCACCCCGCCGTTACCTCAACACTTGTCTGCCCGACGCCTTCTATTAATATATATATATATATATATATATATATATATATATATAATCCCATTATTATAATAATATAATTTATTTAAAGTTTATAAATATCCCTGAATTATTCCAGGTCCCCATTTAAACCGATACGGAAAAGTCGAATGTCCGTCCTATTACCGCTATACATGTACCGTATATTTTAGCATTGAAAATGCATTTAAAGATGTGTATAGGGGATCTGTTTTAGCGAGATGTCAGACGAAACTAACGCTACCCCCACTCCACTGCCACTGTGTTGTACCAGAGTGGGGGAAGCTGCGACATGCAGAATACCTGTCAATGGTTGAAAAATTAATGGCTGATGGATAGGTGTCGGTTCTAGGTAGTCTCTGGGTAAAATACTATGGTATTTGTATTGTTTGATGTATTTGAAAAGAGTTCTGGCTTCTGACCGTTACCAAATAATTGTAAACAATTTTTATCAGCGACTTAACTATTCAAGTGTGATCTGCTGATGCATAGGTGTGAGGTTTAGGTGTTTCTTACGTGCTAAATTATAGTTCCAGTATTGTTTGATATATTTGAGAAGAGTTCTGGCTTTTAGCTGTTTTTAAATAATAATTCACAATTTTTATCTGCACCTTGACTATGCAAGTGTGATCTGCTGATTGATAGGCGTTAGTTCTAGGTACTTTGTGGGTGGGATACTGTGGTATTTGTATTGTTTGATGTATTCGAAAAGAGTTCTGGCTTCTAACTGTTGCCAAACAATTGTAAACAATTTTTGATCAGCACTTTAACTACTACATTACGCTTCAAAAAAAGTTCTTTGACAGTTTTGTGTTTGGTGAAGCCAGTTGTGTGTTACAGCGTTCCAAAATGGAGGTAAAAAAAGAGAAAATTCGATACATTCTTCAGTACGACTACGACCAAGGTGAAAAGGCGGAGCAGGCGGCCAAAAAAATGTGTGCTATTTATGGACCCAATACAGTATCGAATGCAACAGCAAAGCGGTGGTTCCAACGATTCCGTTCTGGTAATATGAACGTCGAAGATGAGACACGCTCTGGTAGGCCAATCGTTGAAAATGTTGATAAAATCATGGAAATCGTCGAGTCGGACCGGCATGTGAGCACTTATTCCATTGTCCAGGAACTGAAGATTAGCCAGAAAACCTTTTGGAACCATTTGCATAAGGCTGGTCTCAAGAAGAAGCTCGATGTATGGGTGCCACACGAATTGACGCAAAAGGACCTTTTGGACCGAATTGATGCCTGCGATTCTTTGCTGAAACGTAATGAAATCGACCCATTTTTGACGCGGTTTCCCGCCATGAATACCGTCCACATAAAATATGTTAACAATATATGTTTAAACAAAGATTTCAAGGTATCTTCATGAAAAAAAAAATGAGTGGTACATCTCTAGCATCCAACTTCAAAAAACCATTAAAAAAATTCGACAATTTTTCCCAACTTTTTTTTTATTCGGAATATTTTTTTGATAAATATTCCAAATAGTCTTAGCGATATTTATAACGAATATGTTTTTCTTAACGTTGAGTGTCGCCGATTTTGATATAAATATTTATTTATTCATTTCACATTCCCTCTCCTAGAAATCCCTCTCATAAATCCTTGAAAAATGCAATTTCCAGGTCGATATTTACAGGATTTCTTTTATCACATAGGTTCCAATCGATGGTGTCAATCTAGACTCGATACATATCCAATCAGAGACGCAGCTTTTCATCGAGATCCGTGCCTTCGAACCCATGAACGAAGCAATCTCACTCTCTCTCTCTCTCTCTCTCTCTCTCTCTCTCTCTCTCTCATCAGTTCATTCACATCCTGCAAAGAAAATAAATTCACGGTACGTAACAGTATCTATATAAATATATACATGAATAGCGGATAATCCGTGCGGCAGCAACTAATTAGGCTCGGTAAGTTAAGGCAAGTAGTTTGGCACTGTGAATCCCCGCTCGCCTCGCTTGAATTTCGTACAAACTGCCAGCGATACTTGGAATATTCGTAGTTCGAGTCGCAGGCTGAGACATGAGGGATCCGCTATATGCGAATTACGACGAAGCCAAACCCCTTTCCGGTGTGGTGTACTCCAATGTGAACGGTCGGAATGAGCCTGATAAAAGGGAAGGAAAACGGCGAATCCGTATAGAGGTGTTTTATTTGTCGTTTCGTGGTATATCGGATGGTATGCGAAGAACGATATAAATATATATGCAGCCCGGAAGAGCGCGAAGAAAACAACGCAAAAAAAAATGCACCGAATCACCCCGATCGCACTTTGGTGGGTGAGAGAGCTCAGGTACTGGTAGGAGAATCGGCTCTATCCGCCTATCTAAATAGTTTGCCGACTCCATAAATTCGACTCATTTACTACATATATATATATATATATATGCACAAATTCGTATGCACATCTACATATACGACCGAAGCCTTCTAACACATCGAGCAAGAAACTCCCTCTGCCTCTTGTCCTATAACACACGCAGTCCCGTAAATTCTCGACAGTATAATTATCAGCATAATTTTTATTCATTCAGAAACCTGCATACGTAAAAAGAAAAGTAGATAGAGAATAAAAGAGAGAGAGAGAGAGAGAGAGAGAGAGAGAGAGAGAGAGAGAGAGAGAGGGAGAGAAAGTAATGACTCGTTTTTATCATTCGCGAGCTAATGATGTGAGGAGTCTGCTAAGTACTGATTTTTACATTCATTTTCTCATCCTATAACGAAACCCTATAAAAAAAAAGAAATCAAACATTCACATAATTTTTATTTTACACCGATCAATCGGACGGAATTTCAAAACATTTTTATTTGCATCGTTTTGTGAACGTTCGATGATTCGGCTTGATCATAGAGTACTTTATGAAACTGAGTGAAGTGTTTAAAACACACATACACACCCACACTCATATACATATATATGTTCTTGAAACAAATATTATAATACTAACAATATTTAAAAATTTTATCATATTATTATTATAAATATTATTAACATTTTCTAATAATAATATAACGATAATTCTCACTTATTATAATATTTATACGAATGAGAAGACGGTTCATTTAACTGAAGCATGTACACTAGTGAAATTAATTCTGGATACTTTCAATAGAAATTAGCTTTTTTTATATTAACGCAGAAAATATATATTCTGCGACGCCGAAATTATACTGTAATGTTTTTATATTAATGTATAATATTTCGACTAAATATTAGCGCGTGATTAGTTCAGCAAATGATTAATTTTTTTATAAAAAAAATACGAAGTACGAAATTTCAAAAATGTAAAAAGTGCCCATAATTCCACTAGTGTAGGGATTATAAAGTACATAAACATAATATTGGATGACATGTTTTTTCATAAGAGTACAATCGCTTTAAATAATAGATACGAATATTGTATACATACATACAGTGGGTAAAAAAGTATTTGTACGCCGCGTGTTTTTCAAATTGTCCTAGCATTTTTTTTTTCGAAAATTTTTGTCGAACATTTTATTTTTCTTCGAAAAATAAAATGCTAAAGTATTTTTTTTTTCGCAGGATAATTTGACAAACACGCAGTTTATAATATTTTTTATCCACTGTATATATATATATATATATATATATATATATATATATATATATACTGTTTGAATAGACCTCTAACTCAAAACATCTCTCGCCCAATACTCAGTTTATATAATGTGTCTGTGATCAATAAAATCTTCTCTTCAGTACAAACATGTTCGCTAGAGCAGCAATAAAAATCCACCCTCGTAAACGACGGTCTCATCAGCATGTAGTCAGTATTCTTTTGAATAATTGAGTACAGCAAACAGCAGAATTCCCCTAAAAGCGATACAGTGAATATCAAAGCTGATTTCGCGACGATAGGAATAAAAGCTCTTTAAATTTTGCCGAAATATTCTCAGGCTCACTGGGAATATATCGGAAAAAATCTCTATCTCTGTCTCTGTCTTTGTCTCTCTCTCTCTCTCTCTCTCTCTCTCTCTCTCTCTCTACGTGATATCGCGAGCCGATGGATATCGAAATCCTGTAACACTCGGCCATCGACCAATATTGACTCGCCCCATCGGACTACGCGAAATCCAAAATGTGTGTTCCGAAACGTGAAAACTCCTTTGCTCGAGGCTACAAAATACCAAACGAACCGAAAGCAAACTTTTCATTAAGAGTATCCAAATATTACGGCCATCGGTGAAACCAAAAAAAAAAGCAAAATAAAATCTCCAAATGAAACCAGAGCGACAAAAGCTCCGCGAATTACAAATTTAACTATAAGTTAAATTTATAAGGATAAAGAGAGAAGAATTCGTATCTTGGCGGTTTGATGTTCGGCCTTCTCGGCAAAAAGGGGTTGAAGAGGTTGAAGGCGGAAGCGCGCGAGGGTGTTCCGGAGGGGTGCGACTTAATGTCGGAGACTCGGGCCGTGCCATGAGGATTACACGCTTCGGCCTAAGTCTTCAGGACGAAGTACCGCATTGTGTCTGGTGCGCCTTATCTCGCAGCAATTGACTTTCGCGAATGTGTGGCGTACTTTTCCTATATATATATATATATATATATATATATATAAACCGTATCATCGCGATTTGGACACAATGTCTCTCTCGCGTTCCTTTGCTCGCGCGAAAGAGAAAACCGGTAGAAAGAGTAAGAGTATAGGAAACGAAGAGGGCTGCCGCTTCGAGCCTCCTATACGGATCCAAACTATGCCAGAAATCGCGATCCCCAACCTTCCACCCCCAGCCTAACCGCCCTCTGCTCGCGGCGGCGACTCGGCCACTTTTTGTTTTGCCGGGTGGAAGGCTCTCTCCCTCGTAACGATCGGGGATAATCCAGCTTTGGTAAATTTCGCGTGGTGTATCTACCTACCCCGTTCTCCCTCCTGCCTGGCTTTATGCTCGGTCCCTCGGTCGTGCGACCAGAAAAAGGGGAATAGATATAGCTGAAAACTCTCTCCGCGTATATATCCTTCCAGCGACTAAATCACTAGGACTCTATGGAAAAGAGCCAGGGAGTGAGGAGGAGGAACGAGATAAATAGAGAAGGGTATGAAAAGGTGGAGGTAGAGCAGGAGTGAAATAGAGAGAGAGAAAAGCGAGAGAGAGAGAGAGAGAGAGAGAGAGAGAGAGAGAGAGAGAGAGAGCAAGAGAGAGAGAGAGAGCAAGAGAGAGAGCGAGAGCAAGAGTGAAAAAGAGAGGAACGGTGTAGGGGAGTGCGCCCACTATAAATCATGAATATTCACCGGTTAAATTTGTTTATCGGTCGTCACATGGTAAAGCGACCGTTTCATTACCTGTTTATTCATTCATTTTCCGTCAACGAGCCGCGCACTTGCCGACAGATATATATATACACATATATAGCCCTTACCATGACAGCCGACGCACCTCCCTTACCCCGTAGCCCCTCGTCCTTTATAATCAACTCCCGTTCAAACGGGCGATCGTTTGATACTTAACAAAAATGAAAGTAAAGAAATGCAAAAGCTTTGACAGCAAGGGGGAGAACAAACGAAGCCTCTCGCTCAGGCACGCTGGTTACGTTTAAAAGCTAAAAACGTATACGGGCCGACTATTGCTAATGGAAATATTGCTAAGGAGTTTAAAAAAAAAAAAACAATTTCCACAGTGTCGGGGAAAGAGGGAATAAATTATGTAAATGAAAGGGAAAGAGAGAAGAGCGTATGGAAAAGTAGCGAAACGAATTATGAAAGAAAGAAGAGTGATTGAAAAAGTAGTGATGGTAATGGTAGACGGAATCGGAGGTGAACAAACTTGTGTTCAGCACTTTTTTATTTTCTTTCATATTTTTTGTTTTTTTGTTTAAGGTGATAGAAAAACTGGCGCAAGTTCTGCTGCACTAATGGGTATGTCACGAGCAGCCGGATACTTTAATCCGTTGGCGCTAATTTCGAGGGGGATAGGACGGGTGTGGAAGAAGAGGGGGAGGGAGGAAAATATTCCGAGTAGAGAAAATCAAGCTTCCGTGGTCATTCTCGATAGTCCACAACGAGACGACGAGAATTTCGGTCTGCGTGTCTCTCTCTCTCTCTCTCTCTCGCTCTCTCTCTCTCTCTCTCTCTCGCTCTATCTTCCTGGACGAACGGAAATGAGCCTGGTCACATGCCGGGATTCACGTTGTTTCCTGAAAATCCGATGAAGCAGACTTTTGAGGGCGAGCGTCGATTTCTACAAGCCTCGCAAACTTTTTACGAGCCAAGTTCTTCAGTTAAACGTGTACAAGGATATAGAATTTTTGGTGAGCGTGTATATGTGTATATTGGCAGCCGATGTACACGAAGACTTTTTAGCCCATCGTAGACCTCGTCCTTGCCGCGAGTTTCGAGTTTTATAGGAATTGGTGGGCGCTCGAAGGCAAGTGAGAGAACGAGGTGTCGAGAACGAGACTCGTGCAATGCACAGTTCGAGAAGTACCAACGATCCAACCATCTTTCTCATACGCGCTTTGGAAAAGACAGAGTATGAGAGAGATAGAGGGCGGGGGGGGGGGAGGGGGATGGGAGAAGAGAAGATCGCCCTCTCGTTGACTTCGTTAAGTGAAACGCCGAGGGATGGTCCTTCTTCGGGGAATATGAGGTCACGTGGTGGGGGGGAAGAAAAAAAAATGGAGAAAATGTGCAAAATCGTTGGCATAAGTGTGATTAGACGAAGGAAGAGGAGGAGAAGCGATAGAGAAGAAAGAGGAGGAAGGCAGAAATAATAGAAGAAAAAGGAAGAGAATAGAATAGGCAAAGAAAAATAAAAAGGAGGAGTAAGATCCGTGCAGAATTTTTGTTCGGGAGTCTCCAGATCATATAGCATCGTTAGAGGGATTAGATAGGAACGTGGCACGTAGAAAGTCCACATTAAAATCCAAATGGATTCCGCGCTATTTCCCCATTGACGACGTTTGAGGAATTTTTCATTTGAAATTCTAAACCGGAAGTTGTTGGATCACCCAAAGAACAATATCATTTCGTCATGCAGTGCACAAATTTTGTTGGAGAGTCCCTATATCCATTCACATGTCTATAGGGATTTGCTAAGGCTACCACACATGCACATTTGGCATCCTCATTGGGATTCGAACGCCGTAATTCTTACGGCGTTCGAATCGAAAATATGGGAAAACACATGAGAAAAAATTTGGCATGTTGAAACAACCTGAACGCTTAATGAGCGTTTACCTGTGTGTTGATATTATGCCAAAGTGCAGTAAAATAAATAACAAACGATGATTACAGTGGAATTTCAGTGTCGCGATCCAAATAAATCTTTAAGGCTTTAGGCTAGTCTAGAGGCAAAAAAAGAGCATATTTTGTGATTTTTTTTTCAACGAAACCATAAAATAAATTGAAATTACAAAATAGGGGTTTTATTGTACACGAAATTGACTATACAAAATTATTTTTTCACAGCGATACATGTAAAAATGACGATTGTGCAGCATTTTTTCGATAACGCCTTTATTTCTGGAAGATCAACGGCCGGACCAACAGCTCCTATAATTTTTTAATTCAATAATTTATTTTTATCATTTGAAACATCCCTTTTGTCCCTCTTCGTAATCGTTTCCTCTTTAGAATGCTGTTAGATTCATGGTGTGCTAATGATATTTTGATTTTTGACAGAATTTCAAAATCGACTTTTGTCAATTTCCCCATACCACCGAATCAAAGTAATGCGGCTTGTAAGGGGACTTGATTATTTTCATAAACGATGTAGCACGAACGTTGTCACGTAAACTTTTGGCGGATACTACCAAGGGACAACTTTCCTTCGCGTATAAGTAACACTTTTCAAGAACGAGCCCTTATTCTTTTTCCTCTCGCTCGCCTATTATTTGTCAGCTTTAGCTCGTTCCCTCCGTCGGCCTTCTTTTTTTTTTACTTTATTTTTGTATCCACCTCCTCTCACTCGTCGAGGCCGAAGAGGTGATTTTTCGCACTTGCCATCCCTCGGTGATCTCGAGGGGTTAGAGCGAGAGTGTAATGCTTAAGGATCGGAGGTCTCAAAGAGGGAGAAGAAAAAACGAGCGGGACACAGAAAGAGAGAGAGAGAGAGAGAGAGAGAGAGAGAGAGAGAGAGAGAGAGAGAGAGAGAGAGAGAGAGAAAGCAGAGAGAGAGAGAATAGAGAGAGAGAGAGAGAGAGAGAGAGAGAGAGAGAGAGAGAGAGAAAGAGATTTTGGGGGAATGGTGTGCAGAGCTTCTAGGGGTTCGACCGTGCTCACGAGACGCGTTGGTTCTTAAAGCGATTAAGGACTCTCGCTCCGTTTGGCGGCATAACGATATAAGAGCCTCTCTTCCTCCAGCACACACGCGCGCACACTCAAATATACACAAACTTTCCGGCGAAGATAATTAAAAAAGTAATGGTTCGGTTAGGAGAGAGGCGGGGGTGCGGGGTGAGGAAACGACATCGAGCAAGGAGGCCATCGAGAGCAACCGCGAAAGACCAAGGTACGAGTTGTACTAGTCACGGCAGGACAAAACCGAAAGGATCCTTTGCGCAGGATTACTTGGGAAAATTATTGTTACTCTACCGCACAATTTTCCACCTCTTTATTGCAATTTCAACAAAATCCATGCCGATTTCGTTTTTAATTTTTAATTTTACTTTCCTCTCTACGAAAATACGAGCGCGTTAACGCACGCGCGAACAAGAATAATTAATCGGCCTTGGCATAAATCGTTAACGATTAATCGCAGCACCTTCACTGCTCCGGCTAATCCGAACGTTATTTGTGCAATTACGACGCATTACGGTAATTAGTGCGTGAACGAAAATCATATGTTTACCAAGAATTTTTTGTCGCTACACACGATAAATTGTTTCGAACGTTCGGCTGCATAAGTAATTCGAAAATTGCATTAATTTGGGATACTCGTCGATCGATAGCTTTACGCTTATTTTAATATTTTTCACTGTTTTATGGTTTGATCAATTCTAGAGTGAGCAAAAATCTTTCCACTTCAAACTTTGGTCACAAACCGAAGAATTTCCGCAAAGACGAATTGTTTATTTTTTTCGAAGTTACGTATATGCGTAACACTTCGATGAGTTTTTATTTTTTAGTTAAATGTATACATATATATAAATATATATACATGTCTGTGTGGGTGTATGTATATATTTAAAGAAAAAAAATTGTACGAATTATTTTTCTTGATAAGTTATTTGAAAATAAATATGGTAATGAAAATCGCCAAAAAATGTACAGAAAAAAGCAAGGTGTGCAAATATTTTTTTCTCTCTGTATATATATATATATATATCCATATATACGGAGAGTAAACAAACATTTGCACACCTTGCTTTTTCTTTGTAGATTTTCTAGAGATTGTCATTACCATATACATATACACTACCGGCGAAAAGTTCCGGACAAAAATTCAAAAAAGTTCCGGAACGATTTTTATGCAATTTCGCCGATAGTTGACATAAATGAATTTAATAAACGGCATTTTGAAGGGGAGGAATTTTTGACTATTTTTTTACGACTAGAAACCTTTTTCGAAAACGACCATTCTTCGCCTTATTTTGTTCCTTTTCTGGTGGACCCACTTTACAGACAACATTTTTTTAATGCATTTCTTTGACTGGCATCATAAAGGGCGAAGCTCAAGCTTCAATTTTGTTTTTTTTAAAGCTTCGTACAATTTTTTTTTTCTATAGATATTTGGATTTTTAAAAAAAAAGAGACAATTTGAAAAATAAGGT
The DNA here is from genome assembly GCA_963932345.1 of Ophion ventricosus. Lineage (NCBI taxonomy): Eukaryota > Metazoa > Arthropoda > Insecta > Hymenoptera > Ichneumonidae > Ophion > Ophion ventricosus. The sequence continues at coordinate 7,477,532 of OZ010723.1, forward strand.
GTAACGCGAAACCGACAAGGATTCAAGGAAAATCTCAAGATAGTAAAAAGTTGAATCGGTTTTCGTTGAGTTCGCGAGAATTTTTTTAGATTTTTTTTCGAATTTTTTTTCACCTGTTTTCGGTAAAAAATCACATGATTTAATTTCCGTAACTCGAGAACTAAAGGGTTTGTGGTAAAATTTCAAGAGAGGAAAATTTTTTATTTTTCTATTTTCAATGCAATAGAATTATTTCAAATTTTTTTTCGACATTTTTTTCTCGAGTAATGGTTATTGAATTATCTGATTTTTTACCGTAAATAGGTGAAAACATTTTTTTTTTATCTGAAAAATTCTCGCGAACTCAACGAAAACCGATTCAACTTTTTACTATCTTGAGGTTTTCCTTGAATCCTTGTCGTTTTCGCGTTACACCTTATTATTCAAATTGTCTCTTTTTATTTAAAAAAAAATCAAAATATCTTTAGAAAAAAAAATCGTACGAAGATTAAAAAAAAAACAAAATTGAAGCTTGAGTTTCAACCTTTATGATTCCGGTCACAGAAATGCATAAAAAAATTTTGTTTGTAAACGGAGTCCACCAGAAAAGGAACCAAAAAAAGGCAAAAAATAGTCGTTTTCGAAAAAGGGTACTAGTCGTAAAAAATATTGGTAAAAAATGTTCAGAAAAAAACGGAATGAAGGTGAATTGCTCCCCTTCAAAACGCCATTTATTAAATTTATTTATGTCAACTATCAGCGAAATAGTATAAAAAATCGTTCTGAAACTTTTTGAATTTTTGTCCGGAAACTTTTCGCCGGTAGTGTGTATATATATATATATATATGCGTGTGTGTGTGTGTATGTGTGTGCGTATGTATATATACACGTGTATATATTTTTAAAATAAATTACCGAATTGGTGAAAATGTTTCTATTTTTTCGTAGAGTTATTTCAGTGAAGCGAAGTATGCAAATACTTTTGTGTCCACCATATATATGTATATTCATATATATATATATAGATGTATAAATATAACTCATATTTCATATAAACTATACATACATCAAGTATATTTCAATTGCACATACTTTACATGCGTTTTAAACGAGTTTTTTTTTTAATCGTGTGACATTCTTTTCGTATTTTTTTTTTTCTCAACGACGCATCTATATGAGTCTGTCATTCGGATAAGGATTTTCGGGTGTAGCAGTTCTTTCCAAGGATCTCCTATCGATAATACTCGAGGTGTAACCGCTGTAGCGATTTCTTCGTCTCGGTGGTGTTGGTACGTTTGTCGAATTTACCGAGGCCTCGTCGTGGCTCGTTTGCGAGAGTCGGCTGGGTTTTTCGGGTGGCGCACCAGGTGGACACGCGTTTTTTCCACCGTTCGTCAGATCAACGTTTATCATTGGTAGTGGATCGTCAAGGTGCTTGGTGAGCGAACTTTCGGCGCTCGACGAATTCTCCTTCGATCCTAGGATATTTGTCAGACTGACGGGGATCTCGGAGGACATTGTTTTGATCGTTGAAATGTCTACTTGGGCCTTGTCCGAAGTGTCCTCACGTAGGATCCGATCGTCCTCGCGCTCGAGCATGTCCGAAAGAGCGGCCTCGAGCTCGGTGAGACTCGGTGTCATCGAGCTGAGATTGCTATCCTCATCGTGCAAAACCTTAAGGTTGGAGAAGCACTTAGTTGATCATTGGATAAGATAACCCATGTAGAAATTTGTTGGGCATTCCACAAATTGGAATTCCAACGGATACCGCGCTATTTCCCGATTAACGTCGTTTGAGAATTTTTTATTTGAAATTCTCAACCGGAGTTTGTTGGATTTCCAAAACAAAAATATCCTTTCGTGATCACGTGGACAAATTTGTTGGGGACGTGCAGGTTGTTGAAACACAACCTGCACGTTTCGTGAAAGTATACATGCGTGATGATATTGTATCAAAGTGCAGTAAAATAAATAACAAACGATCATTAAAGTGGATTTCCAAGTGATGTGATTCAAATCGATTTTTAAAATATAATTTTTCATGCAATTTAGATATTTTTACATAAAATTCATACTTTTTAAAGATCCATCTTTTTTCATATCTGTATATTTTGTTTAGGAAAATTCAAGGTAGAAAATGCGATGGGATCCACCAAGAATCATATCGAATTCCGTTCGATAATGTGACAAATCCTTTAGGATTCTAATTGGATTCGTACATTGAACTCCAATGGAGAATCCTGATTCAATGTACGAGCGTGCACGGAGAGAATTAAATGTTAAAAATTACCGTGCAGTAACGGTAACCAGATGATAACCCTCGAAACTTCGCTTATTATTACTGAGTAAAACACAGATTTTCACGAAAATAAAATAAAATATCTTCTTCAGATAGAACATTTTACCAGATTTTCTAGTAAATTTTGATGTGTAACAAAATACGCAAAACTTAAATTTAAAAAATATATAATATCAGCGAAATTTTACTGTACATTTTATTATTTTATGCCTTTCAAAAATGTCTATAAAAAAGTATCGTCTTTATAACAGTTATTTTAAGATTTATTATAAAATTTAATGAGTGTTATAGGAAAATGTATTGTGCTCTCGGTAAAAATTACCATGCGCGCTACCCTTCTTGTATACGAAAATTTTAGCTACGTATTTGAGATTTTCTGTAACATGAGTTAAAAAAAAACTTGTCGCATACGAATTATTATGCTTTTCTCACTTGTCACCACATTGAAATATATCACGGTAATTTTTACCGTGAAATTCACGACAAAAATTACTTTTTAATTCTCTCCGTGTGATATTTTAGTATAGGGATCCAATGCAATGACCCATTGGATCCCTATCAGGAAGTAGGGGCAAGTATAGGATTCCGATTGAATACCTACGACAATTTCTGCATGGATAGTACGATTTTATTATTACCACATTTTTTTAAATTAACTCGCTTTCTTGTTCGGTACAAATTTTGCAATCGATTTGAAACTAACTTCCGGTTGAGCTAGAGGCTTGAAACTTTAAACATAGCTCAGAACTGCATGACAAACAAACAAACAGACAAATAAGAAAATATAAATATTTAAAAAATATATAATAATATAAATAATATAATATACAAATAGATATTTTATATATTCGAATAAAATATAAACATTTAACAGTTTGAACCAGGTTTCAGATTGAAGAATTAAGTGTGTAAGAGAGAGAGAGGAAAAAAAATGTGAAAAAAATAAATAAAGAAATAAAATATAGTTTAGTGTAAGAGAAAAAATAAAAAAATAAAATTTAAACAAAAATTATTTTTTTACAATATACCATGTTTTTAAACGGACTATATAAAGTATAAAATAATTCCTCCTGGCCCCATACAGATTTATAATTCCATACAGATTACTAACCCCATGGAGATTGTCCTGAAAATTTGTGATTGTGAATTTTTAATAGCTATGAATATACTTGTAAAATTAAAAATAAAAAACATAGGGCGTATGCAATAGATAATTGATGCATGAATAGTTGACCTAAGCCACCAACAATTTTATTGTACTGCAAATGATGTGAACTGTTGTGTGAGTTTTCTCAACGACAGCTACTCCAAACACTCCGTACTATTATCTATTGCATGCGTACCACGTTTTTCGTTTTAAAACTTACAAGTATTTGCATAGCTATTAAAAATTCACAATCACAAATTTTCAGGACAATCTCCATGGGGTTAGTAATCTGTATGGAATTATAAATCTGTATGGGACTAGGAGAAATTATTTTATACTTTTTAGTCCGTTTTCAAAACGTGGTATGTACATTGAAAAAAAAATGAATTAAACTTTTTAAAGATGTACTCTTTTAAATAATGTATACGTTTTAACATAAGATTTATATTTTTTGATAATCCACTCACTTTGTATACCTGTATATTTTTTTTAGAAAATTCAAGGTACAAAATGCGATGGGATTCACCAAGAATGGCCACAATAATGTGGCAATTCTTTGGCATACAAGCGTCACGTTTTAGTATAGGGATCCAATGGGATCCAATGAGATGGCTCATTGGATCCCTATCAGGAAGTAGGGACAAATATGATATACCAACTGAATCTCTACGACAATTTGTGCACGAGAACCAGCTATTTAGACTGAGTAACTAAATATGACTTTTTACTAGCTACGATACACGTACCACCTTAAGGCGACTCGAGTGATCGTTGTCAAGGATTTCCGGTGTGATTCGTGGCTCCGGACTCGGTGGTGGTGTCTTCGTATCGCCTTCGATCGTTGATCCCACCCCTACAGTCTCACCCTTTTCGTCGTTGATCCTTTCGCTCCGCTCGTACGTGGCGATCGGTGCTTTGTCCTCGAAAAAATCCGTCCCCTCGTTCTCCAACATTTCCCGCGGTAACGATTCCTCGGATATCGTTCTGGCGAGAAGTTTGACCTCGGTATTCGACCGCAAGATCGTCAGATCGATCTCTCCTCTTTCCAGATCCTTCTCCTCTCGAGTGTCGAAGGGCTCGCTCTCGTTCGACAAACTTCTCTTCAGCCTCGTTCTCGCTCTCCTTTCTACCTCGTTCTCCAGTTTCTCGCCGCTCATGTCGCGATTATCTGGCGAAGGGTGGAATTCAGGGTGGAAATTGGAAATATAAGAGTTTTTTTGTAAATTGTAAACGAGAAAAAAAATACTCGATCTGACCGAGCACATGTGACGAGCCGTACTGACAATGAGAGAAATGAGATTTAAACTTGTTATTGTGGACGAACTTTTCGTTTTTTTTAAAGAGTTTACACAATATTTTCACAGATGTTCGTTTACTCTGTAATACAAATTTATTTTGTATTATTGTTGAGAAATGAATGACGAATTTTATGAATCGATTAAATTTGTTCTTTTATTACTCTTCTCTCTGTGAAAGGTGCCAAAAATCGGCATAACGAAGCAGATTAAAATGCTTTATACCGTTACTTTCGTCCAGCAGATTTTCATCGGCTTCGAAAAAAATCTCGCTCCTTGAATCTCTGCGACAATCGTAGAAGGGATTTTTCCTCGTGTCCGATGTTTCGATGGTGGATAATAAATCCGATCCCGGAGCTCTGCGAAGCGTACGAAGAATTATTTTTATTTGTCAAACTTGTCATTGCGAAATAAATAAAAAAATATCGTATATCTGCGTCCCACCTAACTTGATGCAAGAACCATCCACCCACGGTGGTTGGCGAGCTGGAATCATTCTCGAAACCGATTTTAACCGGTGTCGAAGTGAGCCTCGGTACCTCGAATTTTGAAATGGAACTTTGAGACTCGCTTTTCCCCGAAAGGTCGAACGAAAAATCCACTTCGTCCATCGCGCATTTTTCCCCCCTTTCATCGACGTCTTCCTTTCGAGTAGTTTTTTTTCCCTCTCTCTTCTGATTGTCGCTCTTCTTCAATTCCTCCAGTGCGCCACTCGTGATCAGCGCCGGAAGTGACCCGGCAGCGGTGATCTTGCGAATCCTCATCATGTCCCGGTCGTCGTCGCCCAACGATTTCTCATTGACGATCTGAAGCTCGAAATAGTTCGGCAAGCTCGTCGTGCTGCTGTTCTTTCTTCTCGAATCGTTTTGCTCGGATTCACAACTGGATTTATCGCGACTCGATCGCCTCGCGGCGACCACGTTGCTCGGTATTACTCTTCCGGTTCCGTTGATCTTAGGAACAAGCGGGTATCCGAAAAATTATTCCAAAAATTCTTATTAGCGGAAAATAAAAGCAAAATCTTTTCTCACCTTGTGCTCGAATATTTCCTTGTCGTTGGACCAATTTTTTGGTAATTTGACCGAGGAGTAGAGAGGCTCGTGGCCCTTTTGGAGTGAAGTGCAATTTTTCGCGCTCCGATCGACGTGGCTTCTCGCGACGTCATCGGGTTTCGGTGGTAATGGCCTACCGCGATTTTTCTTCTTTCGTCTCGGCGGTGGAACTGGAGCGAAATCCCTCGAACCTGCGCGATACCAACAATTTTTTTATATATTTTTTTTCATCCCGCCACGAGAGAATAAAAAAAAAATACAAAACCGGACGAAAGAAAAGTCAACAAAGTAAAAGAATTGCTCGTTCTCGCTCGAGTACCTATGTTCGCGAGATTGTGACTCCTCGCTGGACTCACCAGTGAAATTGGTGGAGGCGAAAGTCGGGGGTGGATAGACGGTCGTGTCGAAGGTCTGGCTCGTCATCGCTGTGCTTGTTCTCGGTGTTACCGGAACTTCGAGATTAACGTCGACCCAGTCGCTTGGATGGAAGGGCCTGTCCACCGAATCGATACTCTGACCTCTCGTCAGAACTTCCCGCGGCGGTGAACTCGCGTACCCGATCTCCGAACTATCGGGTGACACGGAAAAATAACTTTTTTTTCGCCAAACTTTTCGGCCAATCAGTTTTATTTTCTTAATACCATTTTTAGCGCTATCTTGTTGGTTTTTTAAAGATTTTCTTTTGTTTTCATTATCTCGTTAAGAGGTGAGCATGGAATCGCAGAGATATTTCCGGTCGTGTCGCCGAAAAGCACCTCTTCCCAAATATTTACCAAACTTTCAAAAAACAAGGAACATTTTTTTCACTTCGCTTTTGGAAAAGCTCGTTTTACAAATATTTACTTGGGTTATTTATACAGTACAGTTGAATAAACAAGGTTGGCAAGGACTAGTATAGTGGTTTACTCGTAGTTTACTGTTCGTCTCTTCCTCTCTCTCTCTCTCTCTCTCTCTCTCTCTCTCTCTCTCTCTCTCTCTCTCTCTCTCTCTCTCTCTCCCTCTCTCTCTCTCTGGTGAAGGATCATGGTCCAGAGAAATTGTCCAAACGGAGGGAAACATTACGAGAGAGAAAGAAATAGGGATAGCGAGAGAGAGAGAGAGAGAGAGAGAGAGAGAGAGAGAGAGAGAGCAGGGAAGAAAAATATGGGAGAAGAATGAAAGTGGCTCGAGCGAAAAGCTACAGGAAAACATAAAGTCAAAGAGAAAGAGAGAGTTTAAGCTTTAAGGCCTTAGGCCACTCTAGAATTTTCCAAAAATTGATTTTTTTTGTTAAAAATTTACCTTAGTACCTATAAAATTATATTCCAAAAGATGATGGGTGTGAAAAATCTCTAAGTACTCGATTTTCGAATTCTAGCGCAACCCCTCTTGATTCATGCCATGACTTTCCACTAACTTTAAACGCGTTTATCTCAAAACTACATTTTTCAACTCGGCCGGACTCATAACTCAAACAAATTTCAATTTCACTTGAAATTTTAACTGTATATTTAGAATTACATTTTCTGAGGCACTACGTAGGATTTTTTTTTGTTATATTGCATAGTGCTTTTTTTATAAACAATTTTCTGACGATTATCTCATGGCATTTTAGACTTTTTGTTTTATAACGGCGCCATTTTGACAAAAAACAATATATCAAAAAAAGCCTACGTACTTCTGTAGCTATTCTTATATATAATCGAAAAAACTTTAGTGTCTCATCATAAGTCAAAAATTGTAGGAGCTGTTGGTCCGGTCGTTGACCTTCCAGAAATAAAGGCGTCGTCGGAAAAATGCTGCACAGTCGCCATTTTGACATGCATCGCTGTGAAAAAATACTTTTGTATAATCAATTACATGTATAATAAAATCCCTATTTTATAATTCCGATTTATTTTATGGTTTCGCTGAAAAAAAAATCACAAATTATGCCCTTTTTGGCCTCTAGAGTGGCCTTAAGCTGTCTCACCCATCCGAATTCCATCCCCGTTTTCGTAAGTCAACAAAATCGTTGACTTTGTTCGCATTATTTTCTCACGATCTCTTTCAAAACGCTCTCTATCTCCCTCCCTCTCTCTCTCTCTCTCTCTCTCTCTCTCTCTCTCTCTTCTCTGATCTACTCTGATTAATTATTCGTAAGAAGTGCCTACGCGAGATCTCGAATGCACTCGAAGAGACAAGCATTCACTCCAAACCGTTTCCACTTTTCCTTCCTCGCCAAATTTTCCCCTACGCGATGCGTCGCGTAGGGATAACGTCCCCAATAGGCTGCAATTAAAAATTCCCCAACGTTCCAACGTCCCCAATAGGCTGCAATTAAAAATTTCCCAATCACGTTGGACGCGACCGGTGTTAAATCGTTGAATTTACATAACCAGAAACGAGATTTACCCCAATAACGATAATAATAATAATAATAATAATAATAATAATAATACCGGTACAAAACAATTTTCATTCTACTATTAATTGTATAGAGATATCCAATAAATTATACCACCAAAATCGTCGAATTTTACAACACCGGATGTATGAATAATTCTGGACTGGTATATTAATTATTGGTAATTCGTAAAAGTCGATAAATTCACGTGTCGCGTGATTAATATTGAAACTGAGCAAAACGCGCTGCTGCTCGATTACAACTTTTATTTTTATTTTCTTATGCATCTTCTCATTTACGTTCGAAACTTTTCGACCCTTTTTTTCTCTCATCAGATTACTCTCGTACCGATACCTTTCCCACGTATTGGAAAATTTTATCCACGCGATGCTTCGTCACGTGGAGGGAGAAATGTTCGTAAAAGTGGGTAGAATCTTCGGACATTGCGAGGTTTTCGAGGGAGAAGAGCAAGAGACACTCGCAGGATTTAAGTCCCCCAGGGAAAACGGAAGATCCTCAGACACGTACATATATATACACATAGACACACGTCAATATGGTCACGTGCACACATGTAGCCTGACGCAGCACCGTGGGCTGTGTAACACTACATGCAGAAATATATCGTACAATAATGCGTCGGGGAATTGCGTGAAGCTCGGTCACGCGTCAGCGAGGTGTCTCTCTCTCTCTCTCTCTCTCTCTCTCTCTCTCTCTCTCTCTCTCTCTCTCTCTCTCTCTCTCTCTCTCTCTCTCTCTCTCTCTCTCTCTCTCTCTCTCTCTCTCTCTCTCTCTCTCTCTCTCTCTCTCTCTCTCTCTCTCTCTCTCTCTCTGTGTGTGTGTGTGTCTCTTGCGCTCTCTCTATTCCCCGAGAACGTGACCATTTACGGTCCAGGAGTCAGCCTCGTGCCGTATCAGAGAGCTTTGAAATTCCCCTGGCTATGGCGGTCGTGTCCACTCCTCGTCTCCTCCACCATGTGTTTCTCTTTGAACCGTGTCTATATATCTCCATCCACTATTAGTCTCTATATACCTTCGATTTACGCACACTCATACACCGGACATAGATGAATACACAGCCATATATATATATGAGGCATTCCACGCCATTTCACCTAGTCCATGACCTCGACCATTTTTTATTTTCCTGATTTATTTTTTTGTAAAATTCTACCCCACGAAAGGATTATCCACACTGATTTTTATATTTTTATCTCTTCTCTTTTAGGAGTTATAATTTTCTAAAAAATGACGATTTCGGTAGTTTTGTAAACGTTTAAACGTTGATAACTCCTGAACTAATTGAGATATCGACAAATGTCAATATATCATTTTTTTCCCACTTTGAAGCATACTTTCACGAAAAAAATATGACAAAAATTATCATTTATACTGGACCACGTATTTTTTGCTTCGAAGGTGGAAACAATTTTTTTTTAACAATGATTCTATGATTTTCTATGATTTTTAAGACTAGTCTCATCGTGGGCCCATTTTCGCTTATATTTTTTTTTGCGAATTAATCATATTTTTTTGAGAAGATTTTTATCATTTTAATTTCCAATAATACTCTATATATATCTACACTTTTATCTTGAATAATGCTAATGATGAAACGGTTTATTTTTTATTTGTGCCGAAATTAACGAAAAATAATTTTTTTTTTGCCAAATTAATTTTTTTTTTCCACTAATAATATTGACCCACACTACGACAATTCTCAATCGGATCTAATAGTCATAACTATTCCAGTTTCTATACTTTTCGTAAATAAAATGAACTAAATAAATAATTATATGGGAATAAGTGAATTACAAAAAAAATAATTAAATTTTATATGTACATATAAAAGGAAAAAATTCACTTTTTTTTAATTCACGTATTCCTATATAATTCTCAATTTAGTTCATTTTATTTACGTAAAGCATCGAAACTAGGATAGTTATGGCTATGAGGCCCGATTGAAAATTGTCATACTTGTATTGATCAATATTATTATTAGTGAAAAATATTCATTTTGCACAAAAAATCTTCTATTTCGTTAATTTCATCACAAATAAAAAATAAACCGTTTCATTATTAGCCAGTCAAATAGTGGGAAACACTAGTCGAAATTTCTTACCGCACTAAAGGTTAGATAGCGACGTCAAAAATGAAGATAATTGAATTTCCCAAAAGGCTTTTTAACGAAGATAAGTTTACTTTTATTTTGCTTTTTTAGAAAATTCTCTACGATTTTTTTTCGCCCCGGTACGCACTTTTGAACATGGCTATTTGTTAACTATTTTTTTGCCTTCGAACATTAACTGTACAGCTTGTGAAACATTTTTTCCTCAGATTTTCTATGGTAAACTTGAAAAGAATATCAAAACCTTAATTTTTGTTTTTTTTTTAGTCTCGTAGGATTTCTTTTCGCCTCAGTATTGCATTTTCAGCTAAAAAAGACATCTTTTAGAAAGAAAAAGGCCTCATCGAAAAACTATAGGATTCCAGAGGAAATATGAAGAGGGTGAAAAGTTGCATGGGTTCACACTGGAGTGGGTAGAATTTTTTCAGAATTTTTTTTTGAGTTTTTTTGCCATTTTTTATTAGAACTTTGATGTGTGGCGAGGCTCCAGTTGGGAATTATAGGGTCTAGGACAATATATTGAGAAATGAAATTTGTTTATATTTTTATTTTTAATTAACTACAATTTTTTTAGAATATTTCTTTTTAAATTCTTTCGTTTTAATGTTTTCATTTTAATTTTCAAAAATAAAAAAACATCTAGAAAAATGGTAGTAAATAGAAAATGAAAATATAAACAAATTTCCTTTCTTAATATATTTCCAAGACCTGACAATTCCCAAGTGCAGCCTCTCCACTCATCAAAGTTCCAACCAAAAATGTTAGAAAAAAATTCTGAAAAAATTCTAGCCATTCCAGTATGAACCCATACAACTTTTTTACTCTCCTGACATTTTCTCTGAAACCCTATAGTTCTTCGACGACGCCTTTTTTTCTAAAACATGTCTTTTTCAGCTAAAAATGCCATACTGGGGCGAAAAAAAATCGTACGTGACTTTAAAAAAAATGAAAATATAGGTTTTGATATCCTTTTTAAGTTTAGCATGGAAATAACCGAGGAAAAAATTTTCTACAATCTGTGCAGTTAATTTTCGACGGCCAAAAAATAGCCGAAAAATGGCTACGTTCAAAAGTGCGTACCGGAGCGAAAAAAAATCCTTGAGAATTTTCTAAAAAAAGAAAAATAAAGGTAAACCTGTCCGCTTTAAAAAGCCACTTGGAAAATTCAATTATCTTTATTTTTGAGTCCGCTATTTAACTTTTAGTGCGGTAAGAAATTTCGACTAGTGTATCCAAACTTTTGGCCGGCAGTGTATAAGTATATATATTTTTCTCTGAAGCAAAATGAGCACAAACTTTCTCTAAAGAACCGAAATGCCACGCTCATTGGACATCTTAATGTTCAATAAAGATATCAGGCTTCTTTCCCTCCGAACTTTCAATTTCTAATATCAATGTTATTATTATCATCACAATCATTAAATTGGTGGTCTTCCATCATTTACAACGTGTCAGAACAAACGAAGCACGAAGAACAAAAAATACACATAGATGCACAATGTATTTTTTGATTGCATTGGTCGTGTATTTTTACGCTCGACCTAGCATTGTTCCCGGCCAAGGTTCGCGACGATTCTCTTCATACCGCCGGCAAGAAAAATATCATAATCCTACACAAGAAAAAAAAAAGAGAAACGAGCAGCCCTGTACGTGACCGTATTTAGATACATATGTGTAAATGTGTATGTATGTATAGATTTCTCACAAACGCTGTATTGTGACGTTGCATAATTTTCGCGCAAGATATATGCACCTCCGAGTACAATAAGTGCGCCGCGACAACGAGAAAGTGTGCAGAGTGCATAAACGTTGAAGCTCGACACTACGTAACGTGTACAACGCGCAACGAGAAACATTTTTCTTCGCACGCGTGGAATTTGGCTTCAACTTATTGGGTATTTGGGTTAAGCACTTCGACACCCCGGTTGCACCTCTAATTAGGGATTGTTTCAAAAAACCCCTAAAATATGGATTTCATTATTTGTTTTGAAGAATATTTATACCAAGTTTCAAGTTGATTAACGCAAGGAATACAATTTTCCATACAAACTTTTACACCCCATTTCACTCCCTCAGGAGGTGATTTAAAAAAAAATCCTTTCTCAGTGCACCTCTACACCTTCTAAGCAACGAATCTTTCAAATTTCATGTTTCTATCTTCAGCGGTTCAGGCTGTGCGTTATCTATAACGTCAGTGAAATTGAAATTTTACCACTATACTGGGATCCATTTTTATTTGATTTTAGACGAAAATCAGTTAATTGTTAAATATGCCTTAACTCGAAGTACCGCCGCAGCCGAACCCGGACCGCCAATCCACCAGTGTCGGTTGTACAATTTGTATTTTCTTTTATCTCGAACCCCAGATAACACGTACAGATCTACACTAGTGGAATTAAGGGGAGAAAACCCTTCAAAATGTTCAAAAAATCGATTTTTTATTTTTACATATTTCGAAAGTATAATTTATTGAGAGTATACTGGAAAATCGAAAAATCGAAATATGAAATATTCACGAAGTCATAGCACATAGTCGAGAGGGCGCTGGGACCGCATTCTGTGAACTGGGGAAACTTTAAACGCGATTATCTCGAAACTGCATTTTCTAAAACTACTCGTGTTATAGTTCAAAAAGTTATCGATCGATCTGGCTGAAATTTTGGGAGGTTTCTCACTATAACATTATCAGAAGGATATACCTAAAGTTTTGAAGTTATCGCGTAAATAAATTACTTTTTTGGGGTAAAAATTGTCGAGAAAATGGTCAAAAATATTAAAATTTCATTAAAAAGCCTACTTAATTTTTAATTTTATACTTTTTTCATATTTTTATAGGTATATCCTTCCCCTATACATGTCAATAATCGAAAAATATTTTCGATTTCTGTTTCAGATCAGTAGAAAACATCAGATAAATAGAGCACTTTTCGATATCACGCAAAAAACGCCTAAAGGAATACCTTATCACGCCGCCATTTTGTTCTGTTCCAATAAAAAAAAAGTTTTTACACTTGAACGTTGTAATAAGATAATGTCAAAAATTTTAAATGATGCGATTATTTTATCACCTTTAAAAAATTCATGAAAAATGACTCATCTTCTGGCGTCTCAAGGGTTTTAATTCTGAACATCCCTCCCTTAATTCTGAACACTTTTAATAGAACTTAGCTTTTTTTAAATATTTACGCGGAACATGTATATTCGGCTATGCCGAAATGATACTGTAATGTTTTTATTTTAATCTCTAATGTTTCTACTTAATATTTCCACATGATTAGTTTTTCTGAATGTTTAACAAAAAGTACGTGCCCGGAATTAATTCCACTAGTATAGCTGCGGGCCGAAAATACGGTTTACCGCGATGTAAGGAAGGCGCGCGTGCACCAGGCGCACTGACTCTCACTCTTTCGCTTTCTCTCTCTCTCTCTCTCTCTCTCTCTCTCTCTCTCTCTCTCTCACACACACACACACACACACACACACACACACACACACACACACACACACACACACACACACACACACACACACACCCGCATGGTTTTTGCTCGGTACTTGCACACACACTCGAACACGAGGTGCGTGCCGAAAACGTGACAGCTCGCGTTTGCACCGTGTCTCGCCGAGCCCGAAACAAACGCGACACGTTCATGGAGTTGTTGCAGCATGTTTTGTTTTTTTTTTCATTCTTTGTCGTTTTTTTTTCTACTGCTGTATTGTTTCTTTACCTTGTTACTCTCTGAGTGGCCCCTCCCAGCACCGATCCCTCTTCCTTCAAGCCTGGATATATCTGCAACAATTAGGATGCGTATACGTAAGCACGTATGCATTTACATGCACGGGGAGAAGAAAATTTCGTGCATTTTTAGGAAAATTCACCAAGGAGGGTCGAACGTTTAACCGATCAATATTGAAGATTTTTATTTTTACACGCGGATATGTCTTGTAAAAATTCAACTTGAACGTTTCCGAAAGTTCTGCCTAGCATTGTTTTCGAGAATTAAAAAAATCTACATTAAAATCCCGATAAATTGACAGAATTACTAAAGAAAAATCGCGAATTCAAAATAGTATGATGTATAAATTCCTCATAAGAAATGCAGCGGAGATTGTTGAACCTTGATCGGGCGTATCCGGACAAAAATAATAAGTATCCTCGAACATTCGTCGGTGGAAGGCTCGAGCCCCTTCAACTACTCGTTAGGACTTCGAGTGTGCACTGGGAAGATGTGATCCATATGGAATTATAGCGAGTGTAAAATAAAACTGCGAGTACGATGAAAAAAAAAAAAGGAAAGCCACGAAGAACCCGAAAAAAATGCCTTTTTTCAAGTGCGTTTCTTAGATTAAAGGAAAAACTATAATTACTCGCTCGTTGGCTCGTAATATAATTAAGCCAGGCAGATTCAATTTGTTTCCCGTAGGATCCTACAATTGCTCAAGAAGAAACCATTTTTCTCAACACGTATCGACGTATCGACGTATCGTCACAGACGAAGCGAATTGCACGTCGAGAGATTTATAGCGCTGCAAAATTTCTAGTATGAACATCGATTGGATTGCTCGTGTATACATATATATGCATACTTCCTGTAATAAGCGCAGGCGATATCGCCAAGTCAGGGTTCTCAGCTCGAGCTTCATCGACTCGATTAACATCGTAATTTCTCATTTACAACGATATACATTATGATATACAGTGGGTAAAAAAGTATTTGCACACCTCGTATTTTTCAAAT
Organism: Ophion ventricosus; assembly: GCA_963932345.1. Lineage (NCBI taxonomy): Eukaryota > Metazoa > Arthropoda > Insecta > Hymenoptera > Ichneumonidae > Ophion > Ophion ventricosus. The sequence continues at coordinate 7,492,537 of OZ010723.1, forward strand.
TATCCTTCGAAAAAAAAAATAAGAAGATTCAGCATTTTTTCGCACATTTTATTTTTCTTCGGAAAAAAAAATGCTAAAGTATTTTTTTTCGCAAGTTAATTTGAAAAACACACGCGGTATGCAAATACTTTTTTTTACCAACTGTATATATATGAAAAGATACAAGTTTCTATATAAAAATGCATGTTTTATAAGACTGTGTTCGAAAACTTGAATCATTTTTGCATTTACCAGTTATGTAAATATGAAACCGGAATTGTTGTACAGAAAATACACGTTTATTGTATGAAAATGATGAAAAATGTTTTATTCGAAGTATTGTGCATTGCTAGTTATACATTTTTCCCACCTGTCTGGCAATTTGTGGATGCCACGTCAAAAAAACTGTTGCTCTTTTGAGGCAAACGAGTTGTCGAGCCATTTTCGTAAATTTTCGTAAGAAGTGAATCGCTGCTCAGTAAGTGCGTGTCCCATCGATGCAAATAAGTGGTAATGGAGCCAAGTCTGGTGAGTAAGCCTCATGCGAAAGTATTTCCCAACTAAACGCCTCAATCTTTTCCTTGACCAGTTGTGCTGTGTGTGATGATGGTGCATTATCATGAAGCAAAATCACTTTGTGTTGCCTTTTCTTGATATTCTGCTCGTTTTTCACCCAAAGCTTGATTCAAATCGACCATTTGTTGTCGGTAACGTTCATTATTAACAGTTTCGCCAGGTTTTAGCTTCAAACTTTTTCGGTGGCCTCCCACGTTCTTCGTTTCTCGCGTCAAAATCGCCACTTTTGAATTTTTTAAACCACTCAAAGAAATGTGATTTACCAAGAGCATGCTCACTTACGGCATGCGCTCTGTACACGGCGCATATCTTTTTGTGAGTTTGCGACGCGCTTTTGCATTTTCGGAAATAAAAAAGCGAAATGCATCGAAAATACACGCATTTTCCTTCCATGTTTAAAATATAATTAAATTTCCTATACTTTACGGATCTCGATGGATACCTTTTTTAATTGTCGACACAAGTTTCAGCATTCACTTAAGGCCTTAGGCCACTCTAGGATTTTCCAAAAATCGATTTTTTTTGTTAAAAATGTACCTTAGTATCGATAAAATGATATTCCAAAAGATTATGGGTGTGAAAAATCTCTAAGTACTCGATTTTTCGAATTCTAGCGCAACCCCTCTTGATTCATGTCGTGACTTTCTACTAACTATAAACGTGTTTATCGCAAAACTACATTTTTCAAGTCGGCCGGTCTCATAACTCAAACAAATTTCAACCGATTCACTTGAAATTTTAACTGTATATTTAGAATTACCTTCTCTGAGGCACTACGTATGATTTTTTATTATATTGCATAGTTGCTTTTTCATAAACAATTTTGTGACGATTTTCTCATGGCATTTTATACTTTTTAGTTTTAGAAATGCGCCATTTTGACAAAAAACATATATAAAAAAAATTCTACGTACATCTATAGCTATTCTTACATATAATCGAAAAAACTTTAGTGTCTCATCATAACTCAACAATTATAGGAGCCGTTGGTCCGGCCGTTGACCTTCCAGAAATAAAGGCGTCATCGGAAAAATGCTGCACAGTCGCCATTTTGACATGTATCACTGTGAAAAAATATTTTTGTATAGTCAATTACGCGTATAATAAAACCCGTATTTTATAATTTCGATTTATTTTATGGTTTCACTGAAAAAAAATCACAAAATATGCCTTTTTTTATGGCATCTAGAGTGGCCTAAGGCCTCAATATACGACACTTCATATGGTTGACGCATGTGCGAGCAGAGAAACAAACTGCGAACGACATCTGTCGGAATTTCGCTACGTAATTATGCACACACCCAATATATATATATATAAAAGCTGCATTTTTATATAGAAACTTGTTTACGTGGTTTTTAATTCTGTTCTCGTCTCATCGCTCCCTCTTTCTCGCCCCCCCCCCCCCCCCCTGTCTCTCTCTCTCGACTCCCTCGGTTATGCATAATGCATACAATTATCGTAAGGTAACTTCTTGACTGAGATATCCTTGTTCCCAGGCGCGAATAGAACAGCAAAATCGTGGAGGCTTCATGGCAAAACTGTCGACGACAAATAGCTCCACATATATATAGGCCGTTCCATGACGAATGCGAGGGAATTCAATTATGAATTTGAAAAAAAAATTGCCGCGATTCTGTTTAAGTTCACAATGCCATTCCGCAGTAACGTTCCGAATGAGTCATAAAAATTTAGGATATTAGTTTGAACATTCTAGAATGTGGTATTATTGGTGTCATATTTTTATCAAATGTTAAAATTCCGAAAAAAAAATCGGCAAGGGGTCAATGCCTAAAAAAGCCTGTTTTTACTAAAAAAAAAATCATAACTCTTGCAATTTGCAATTTTTTTTTCATAAAATATTAGGTTGATACTCATGAGATAAGATAGTTTAAGGGAAAAAATAGATTCATAGTGAGCGTTTCTAAAAATGTATTTATTCTTATATCTGAAGAGCCATTTCGGAGTGAAATAAAGAACGATAATTATGACAAATGAGCGATTTATTATAAAAAGTGGCCGCCAAGAAATTATAGTAATTTTGCCTTCAAGTTGCGCTTGCAGTCATTTTGACCTCGAGGGTGACTGCGGAGGGGTAAAGAAAATATTATGATAAAACTTTTAAAAAATACAACTAGCAGCAGAATTTTTGTAAACCGCGACTTTTCAGAGAACATGTAAAAATGTCTAAATCTACTAAATTCATGCTATTTTTTTTATTCCAAATCATCGTTCGGTATAATAATTGATTATAACTGTTATTAAGGGCCACCGTAAACCACTAATTATTCAAAAGTGCCCTGGCTTATACGCCCACAAAATACGGCCCTCCGCTAAAGGGATACCTTAAGGTGGCTATGGACGCAACGGAAGTTAGGTTCGATCGGCGTAGTGCGAGTAGGACGTGATAGGAAAGGGTTCAATTGGGAAGAGTAGTACGTAAAGAGCCGCAAGGGTATACGTTGGAACTTAGGAAATAAAATAGAAATAACTAAATCGAATATTATATTAAGGGTGAAACTGTATTACATATACACATACACATATGTACATCTGTCAACATATATATGTAGACGGTCTCGGTTACTTTTAGGTTTGAACGATACAGCATGAAAATGCAGATTATCGATCGAAAAAAAATGTCAAACCATTATGTGGCCTACTCGAGATAAAATGACCCCAGTAGGGCAGGGAGGGGCATGTTAAGCAAGTTTGAAATTATCGTCCTGTAATTCTTTAACAGTCTGCCGTAAAAACATGAAACCTACTTTGGTCAATAGGAAATTTATCGGGGAAAAAAATTCTGTAGACGAAATTCCTCTTATCCTTATTCTTTCGCAGATAATCGCTCTCAAATGACTAAGGCCATATTTGTTCAACCTGCCCCGATAGTAGGATAAGTTGACCATGAGTATGAGGTAAGTTGGGCAAAGTAAGAATTGTATTAAAAAACCAGACGTATGCAACATGATTTGGTACAATGCAGTAATAAACCAACAGTTGCTTGTTAATTAGTTAGGTTTTGAAACATTAACATTAATTGCAATGAACTTTGAAATATTTTTTCTCATGCAATGGTAGAAGAAAATCTTTCAATCACGTTTTTTTTTTACTTTTGGGTGCAAAAATAATGAAACGTCCCGTGTTACCGTCTCGTGCACCGCATGGCAACGGGCGATGCCGTGATGTGTTCCCCTCTTCCATACCTCTCTTTCCGCCATTTGATGCACCCACGTACGGTGCTTAGTTTTCCAAATATTTCGATTGCTCAACTTATCCGTTCGCTCAACATGCCCCTCCCTGCCCTATTAATGCATAGGAATGCAAAGCAAAGGTGGCCAAATTATATGATTCTCTTTCAACGTAGCTACGCGCTCTCGCGGATACCTCTCATGTAACAAGTACTGGACTCTGTCGCGATAACTAATAACGTTGGCTTCCATCGTACTCGTGCGGCTTGCTGAGTTTACGAGAAGTTACTGCTAGACTGTGTTAACGCTTGTGTGTGTGTGTATGTATGAGAGAGAGGGAGAGAGAGGGAGAGAGAGAGAGAGAGAGAGAGAGAGAGAGAGAGAGAGAGAGAGAGAGAGAGAGAGAGACAGAGAGATAGGAACGACGATGACGACGAGATACAAATGGAAACGTGACGAATAGTGCACCATTGCTTGGGTGCAAAGAGAACACGTAATATGTGACGTTGAAGACAGAGAGCAATTTGGTGCACAGTATATACATGCACTATTTATACATACACACTTATATACACAAATACAGTAGAGCGTCGATTATCCAAACGTCAGTTATCCGAAACGTCAATCATCCGAATGGTAATTTGGTTTATCCGAAACGTCAATTAACCGAATGGCGATATGAGCTATCCAAAATATCAATTAGCTAAACAATAATTTTGTTCATCCGTATGCTAAGTTATTCGAACGATTACGCCCTATATATTACGGCAATGGAGTGATACGAAACGCAGCCTGAACGTTGTTCAATGCAACTTCTTCTTCTAAAACAATTGCGAGATTTGGCAACAAAGAAACGAGCTTCCGTTGTGAAAAAGAAGAAAATCGTCGACTTTTTTAAAAACAAATAGATAAGAACTCAAAGATGTACAAATGTTGATTATTTTTAAATACATATTTAACTTCGTTCTATATCATTAAATGATACAATGGTTATTTGCAATTAATCAAAAATGTACTTGTATTATTAACAAATCAATGTTCATTGTATTTTTAAATATATATATATTTCATCATATTGAAAATATCAACATTTTTTTTCGCCCACAGAATATTGCTGTTCGGTTATCCAAATTTTCGATTATCCGACAGGCGCCCGGTCCCAATTGATTTAGATAATCGACGCTCTACTGTACATACACACACACACACACACTTCAGATACTGGATCCTGAACGTCATCATTAACATCTGAACGTTTGACCTACAATTAACCAGCCAAACGCAACGAAACGCCACACAGTGTGTATGTGTTCTTGTTAAATTTGTACCCATTTCCTTTGTCCCAAGCAGAACTATAAAAGCGACGATTTGAAATATGCCAGACTCTATTTTGAACGCTACTAATTTTTTTTCGATCGTTTAGTTGTTTTATTATTCATTTTTTCTTTAATAGACCGCTGTTTCACGATATTCACAAGCCATACTCGTGCAGAAATTATCGTAGGGATCCAATTGGATTGCCATATTTATCTTTATACTAAAACGCCACGCTCGTACATTGAATTCGAATTGGGATTTTTCATTGGATTCCAATGTACGAATCCAATTTGAATCCTGAAGGATTTCTAAATTGTCAAAGATTTCGATACGATTTCATATCCCTATCGGGATCCGATCGGAACTTTGATGTTCCTGAGAAATTTCTGCACAGGTTCGTGGATATCGTATTCTGTATGTTAAATTTTCTCAACAAAATATATAGATAAGAAAAACGAGTGGATCTTGAAGAAGTATAAATCTTATCTTGAAAATATATAAATCGTTTACAAAACGAATATCTTAAGAATCGATTGATATCACATCACTGTAAAACCACTGTATTTATCGTTTGTTGAGCTCGTGGGAGAAAAAAAGAGCTCAACAGGTATGCTGCTTTGTGTACTTGGCCTGGAAATATTTCGGCGTTTGAACGAAAGTGTACGAATGCCTCGACGAAATCCGCCCAAATTTTGTACGAGAGCGCAGGGAGATGGAATTTTCTATATGTTTGTTTTAGGCTGAAAAGTTTGTGTGAAAAATGACCGCACTCCTTCAATAACGAAATTCTGGACACACAGAGTTATGAGCATATAAATGGTGATAATTATGAGGTAGTCATGTGTTTCCTGACGATCTTGTATGGAGATTTTGCCACGGCGAAAAATATGATGTTTAATGTTCCTTTAAGGCTTCTTTGGAAAAAAATATAGCGTGGTTTTGTAATAAATAGCATTTGTCAGAAAAAATTGAGCATGTTAGAAAAAAAATCGAAATTCATAATCAAATAAATGAAAAAAAAGAAAAATAAAGCACAGCTTCTGTTGTGCTTAATTTTTCTTTTTAACGGGTTGCGCAAAAAAAGTTTTTCATGAGTACTTCGTATTCGAAATTTAATTATCTTCAAGAATGAAGGTAATTAAATTCCCAATACAAAATACTCCTGAAAAACTTTTCTTTTTTTTCATTTATTTGATTTCGATTTTTGATTTTTTCTGTCAAATACTATTCATCATATATATTGCGCAAACTTTTTTTGCGTATCCCGTCATCGAGAAAAAAAATTATGAAAGATGCTTTTTGAAGTGTACAAATGGAATTTAATTCTATTTACAAAAAGTTTTTTAGCCGTGCTTCGTAACTGAACTGAATTATCTTAATTTTGCTAAACGTGGAATGGAATTTTCCAGAATGCTCTATTCTTTCTGGCAAATACTATTCTTGACTTGAATAAACGAGGACTTTAACAAATCATTAAATATCATATTTTCCTCGGTCGTAAAATCTCGGCGCTAAACCCTTAAATAAATACATGGCCATTTTATAATTGTCACGATGTACAGGTAATTAAAAGTCTCGGCATAGGTCAAACCTGTAAAACCGATCGACCCAAACTGAAAATGGCACTTTAATGACATAACCAAATTATGCCAGAAATATACTGAGATAAATCCACTAACGAGACTCCTAAACTCGATTCTCATTACAATATAATCGAAGTAACCGTTATCCATGTGTATTGTACACGAGGTGTATATACTTTGGCCACGTTAGACTGATTGTGAGAAATCTTCCGGAGAAAGTCTGCGGCAGACTGGCGCGTCGAGGCATTTCACTTCTCCTAGCTGAGAAATATCTTTAAAAAATAATCGATGAAATATGAAGATAAAACGTTTCTCAATCTATGCATAAGGCCGAGAGAAACGTATAATTTTCCACGCGCGGTACAAAACTCGGTAGGAGTGAAAATTAACGTCAACCTCGTGCACCGAACGCAAATCCAACGCTGAATATTTTATCTTTTCTTTTCGTAAATGTCCTTTAATTATAGAAGAGAAATCTTTAAATCCGTATATCTCTCATTTTCTGAAGAAAAAAAATGCTCTTTTACGAAAAATTCCAATATTTGACTAGAAAATAAATAATTGACTAGAAACGAATATTCCAATAACACATAAAAAAAATGTATAATCAATTAATACTCAAATAGAAACAAACAAAACAATAGAAAAAAATCGAATATTCTATAAAGAAATGACTCAGTGAGGAACAAAATAATGTACTAGAAATTCCCAAATTCCTAGATAATTAAAAAAAAATACCATCTCGTAAAAAATAGACCTTTTGTCCAAACAACTTCGTTTGTTCGAATAATTGTTCGATTTTTTTTTTGTTTTGATTTTCCAGATGACAGAATTTTTCATTCGCTTCGTTATTCTCAACACGGCATGCAACGAAAGGCGGAGGATTGAATAGTCGATGAAATTATAGTTTCACATAGCCGTCGCGTGTTTTAATAACGTTTTATTGACACTTTGAATGGTTCGATATGATGCGCAGCACACAGCTCGCGAAAATGAATAATAACGATTCGGTTTCGCAGTGATTCTCAGCTTCAAGGGTTCGCACACACGTTGCGACGTCGAGAGTAGTTATGTCACTGTTGTACGTCGAGATGTATAGGAACGTTCCGGCGTGTGTGCCGCACATGGTCTCTAAAGTCCCGCCATATTTCTGTGTATACATATAAATGCACACAAATGCACAGTGATTTACGAGGTACGTTGTTGCATAATCACAGCTTTGTATCCTCGAACATTTATACCGACATATTTTCTCTCTCTCTCTCTCTCTCTCTCTCTCTCTCTCTCTCTCTCTCTCTCTCTCTCTCTCGCCCTCTCTGTCTCTCTTTTTCAATGCAAGAGAAACGATATTTCAACTCTTGTAACAAGAGGCCTCGCCTATACGACTACCTGATCCATCGTCTCTTTGGTATACCTGCTCGACTCGATTACCTGCTCGCCATGAACAATAAGTACAAACGCGGTGGTAGACGAAGAGTTTTCCAATTTTTGAAAATTTATTCCTTTATTACTTTGCTACAGAGGATACGTTGATTTTTCCATTCTTTCAAATCTATCCATGTTATTCGTCAAAATCCTCGGACAACCGTCTTTACACACAATACTCGAAATTTTCGTCCTTAAGCCTCGCGTACCTCAACAAAAGAAAAGTCTGGGAGAATTTTTCTCAAAATCAATACTCAACGCGTTTATTATTTATTCATTTTAGGACACGATTTAAGGCCTTAGGCCTAGGATTTTCCAAAAATCAAATTTTTTTGTTAAAAATGCACCTTAGTACCTATAAAATTATATTCAAAAAGATCATCGGTGTGAAAAATCTCTAAGTACTCGATTTTCGAATTCTAGAGGAACCCCTTTTTATTCATGTCGTGACTTTCTACTAACTTTAAACGCGTTTATCTCAAAACTACATTTTTCAAGACGGCCGGACTCATAACTCAAACAAATTTCAACCGATTCACTTGATATTTTAACTGTATATTTAGAATTACATTTTCTGAGGCAATACGTAGGCAATGTTTTTATTATATTGCATAGTTCCTTTTTTATAAACAATTTTCTGACGATTTTCTCATGACATTTTATACTTTTTGTTTTAAAAATGCGCCATTTTGACAAAAAACAATATATCAAAAAAATCCTACGTCCTTCTATAACTATCCTTATATATAATCGAAAAAACTTTAGTGTCTCGTCATAACTCAAAAATTATAGGAGCTGTTGGTCCGGCCGTTGACCTTCCAGAAATAGAGGCGTCATTGGAAAAATGATCCTTAAGGTCGTAATTTTTTGTTAAAAGTTCCGTAAGTTGGCTTGAAATTTTACCACCACGCTGGAATACATTTTTACTTAATTCTCGACGATAATCAGTTGATTGTTAAATAATCGGGTTTGTGAAATAAATACCTCAAATTACCTGCATTAACATTTCAAAATAAATATTCTTTCTCGAATTAATAATCCGTCACTCTTTTCAAATATGTTGTTTGTTAAAACATCAATGGCTCAACTGATCAGTACTCTTCTCAAAAGTGACATCTAGCCATAATAAATTAATCTCCATCATCGTCATTAATTGTTCCCTAATTTCTCATGCTCGCTGATCTTGAGTCAGTAATTATAGCAGAAAGACATTGACGAGCAAGGAAAAAATATCGCTGACGAAAGAGAAAAAAAAAGTCAGCGCGACAAGGAGACTAATGTGCCAATTTCGAATACGGTTCATGATTGCTTTTTATTCGTTTGATCGTACTCAAATTTGGGGAAGAACTTTCTTTGTATCTTATCTCCATGGTATAAATCGAGTCCCGAACTACAACACACACCCACCCACACACATAGACTGAGTAGACGAGTTCCATCGGATATTGTATTTTCCCCGGTGGTAAATTCGTATTTCAATGTGTTCGATGCTGTTTCGAGTACGAATAAGCGAAGTCTCGGGTTCTCGCGTTCTCGAGGTATCCTAACGGGAGCCCCTACACTGTGGCATACTTAATTCGCAGGGTCAACTTGCCCAAACCGTGTATGCGGATCGGCATGCATACGCCGAGAAGAGAGCGAGGGGGTGGGAGGGGTCGAGGATGCAGGTGGAAAGAGGAATTTCTCTGAGGCTTTTATAGTTACCAATATAACTATGTAGTGTCAAAGGGTTATGTACTCTTGGTGTCTTTCTATATCTATCTATCCAGCCGTGTACATATGTATGCGACCGCCGGTTGACACCCGGTGGCGCGCGGCAGGGGATGCGGGAGCGGTTTAAATTGCAAATTTTGCATTGGACAAACTCTCCGTACACGTTCTGTTTTGCAACAGGATGCCTTTATCCCGCCCCCCCCCCCCCCTCTCTCACTCTCTCTTTCTCTAGGATCCCGAAACACTCCTAACACCCATAACGGCGATTAAATTTCATCCCTGGTCGCAGCCAACACTCGCATCCGTCCCCGTGCTCTCTCTCTCTCTCCCTCCACCGTATTACAGCTCCAACCCCGCAGCTTAATAATTCATAAAGACAATATTTTTTTTTCTGTTTTTTGTTCATCTTAAAAAAACATTCCGTTGTCGCAAATTACACCATAAATATATATATAATTTCGAACTCATCTTCGACTTTCTTATAAATTGATTGTTTATTTTATTACGTGTGATTGCTTCTTTCTATATGTATACATTTTTTTTTAGTTACATTTATATATATTTTTTCCACTGTATTCCAACGTATACCCTAACGGGTTAAATTACGACCCGGCAAAAGTTATTGCGGCTTGGGTGGGATGTTTTTTTGCGCCCACCGTATAGTCTGGACCTTGCACCTTCGGACTAACCGTTGTTACGGGTACTGCAGAACAGTTTGAATAATAAAACCTTCAGTTTTCCTGGATGTCCTTAAAAACCACTTGGATGACTTCTTTGCCCCAAAGATCTCAGGGCTTCTATGAAAGAGGGATAATGAAGCTCGTGAAAAAGTGGCAGAAAGTCATTTAACAGGATGGAACATATTTAGTTGATTAAAATCGCTTTTTTGGTGAATATTTTGCATTTGAAATTTAGACCCAATATATATATATATATATATTCAGTGGGTAAAAAAAGTATTCGCACACCACATGTTTTTCAAATTATCTTACGAAAAAAAATAAAATACTTTAGCATTTTTTTTTTCGAAGAAATATATAATGTTTGAAAAAAAATAAAATGCTAAAGCTTGTTATTTTTTTTTCGTAGGATAATTTGAAAAACAGGCGGCGTGCAAATACTTTTTACCCACTGTCTATATATATATATATATATATATATATATATATGGTGTATCAAAATGATGTGACATTTTTAATTGCGCGCCATTTTTTTTTGGCGAACATAGAGTACTAATCTTTGATAACTGGCATCAGAAAGTATCGAGGTTTAGTCATGGAGTATTACACGATCGAGCAACGCATAGAAATTATGAAAATTGACTGCGAAACAATGCAGTTATTGGAGACGAAGTTTCATGGTCGTGTCATCTCGCACCGCAGCTATGTGAATTGGCCACCAAGATCGTGCGACTTGACACCATTGGACTTCTTTCTTCAGGGTTTTCCGAGAGGAAAAATGTATGCCAATGATTCACAGACCATTCCGAAGCTCGAGGAAGCAATTGGACGCACCATTAATGAAATTAGTCCGTAATTCTGCCAAAATGTTATTGAAAATTTCATTGTCAAAAGAGTGAACGTTCGCAAAGAGGGACGAGGCAGCCATTTATCGTATATTGTGTTCCACACACAACCTCCATCTTTGTACCTTATATTAAAATTAAAATATTCATACTTTTCAAATGAATAATATGTTTTATTAATAAATTAAAATGTCAGGTCATTTTGAGACACCCTTAATATACATTTTTATATGATTCGTCCACTTGCAATTAGGATTTCCCGTTAACCCTCGCACGCTATTTCCAGCGGATCCTCGTCAGGTCGAACATAAGCCACAAATTCATTAGATTCCGGTTTCCCGAGTTCGTATTACACGCCCGAGACGCCCGACACACGAGTACAATATCGGGAAACGGATATGGGAGAACGACTCGCCGCGACGCTCTTGCGGCCACTTGAGATATAATTCGCGGAGGCCAGCGTAGAAATACATTCATTGGTGAATTTTTCTCAATCATTATTCATTGTCAGCAGAAACGAAGACGAAAGAAGAGGACGAAAAAAAAAGGCTCGCGGGTGTCGCCGCGTCGTTTGCTTTTTTTCTTTGTGGAATTTAAGCGGAATATTAAACCGTTTTAATCCGAGTATTGGATTAGACCATTTAGAGGAGCGAAAATTTGCGAGCACTTGCACCATTTAGAAATGGACCACCTAGAAGAGTGAAAATTTCTAAATTTTTAAATTTAGAAATTCTAAATTTAAATTTAGAAATTCTAAATTTAAATTTAGTATTTCTAAATTTGAATTTAGTATTTCTAAATTTACATTTAGAAATTCTAAATTCTAAAATCTGAAGAAATTATCTAAAATCTAAAAATTTCTAAACTTGCACCATCTAAATGGAGCATTTAGAAGAGCGAAAATTTCGATTTTGCGAGCACTTGGATCCGAAATGTATGACATTTTCATACTAAAAAGTACACACTCACACACCCACACGCACCCACCTTGAATACGAAAATGTCACGCTTGGCCATTATCATAGTTAGTCTAATAGAGCCCGACGCGATCGCAGGTTACGCGAGACAAAACGAAGTGAGGTGAAACGAGGTGGGCGAGCTTCGAGGTCGATTTAGCACACGACGTTTTTCCTTGTTTCTTACATATACCGCTTAATAATAACAGGTCGTTTTCTTTTTTCAAATTACAACAGCAATTTACTACGGAGATAATATGTTCGAGGTTTTGCGAGCTTTTTATCTTGCGAATAGATAGTGAAATCTGATGTTTTTTTCTTTAATTCGTGTTCTTTTTTTTGTCTTTACGCGATAATTTTTGCCGCGTATACAGTCGTTACTCGAGTCTTTATATTCGATAAATGGCACAAAGAGAGAGGGAGAGAGAGAGAGAGAGAGAGAGAGAGAGAGAGAGAGAGAGAGGGATAAGGAGAGGTATAAACGCGAGGCCGGGACCGGAAATAGGCGCGAGCTGGAAGAGCCGTGAAAAAATATTGCGCTTTAAGTCACACCTCGAGAAATTGCAATTCCGCGAGTCGAGAAAACCGATAAAGATAACGGGCAGCGCCCCTCTTGCCACAATTATTTTATACGCATTTTATCGTTGCGCGTTATATATACTCGTCTCCTCCAACCCCGATAATCCGCGAATAAACTTGTTGCAATAATTTTGATCCGCGTGATTAGGGGGAAGTCCTGTAACGCCGGATGGCGCCGAGCGTCGGACACTCGTATTATCTCGGTAAATCGCAGTGCGTTCGATTCAAAAAACGATTGAAAGAGGCGCGGGGAAGCATATCAATACATGATCGAGGGGTTCGGTTTGCCATCGTCGCGCGAGGCAAGAGTTGTCGATTGTTGCGTTTTGCGGGAATACACTGCGTCACGTAGATCGAAGTAATTGTTACTGCTAAGTTTTCGTGTTCAAGTGTTTGTGGGCAATGGTTATTATACGTCATATTCCATAAATATTTGAAGTTCGTGAAAGTTTTTGTTTGTTTCCTAAGAAGTTTTTGTATAAAACACGTAATTTTGGGGATTCTCGGGCCCCTGGTACCGGACACAAAGTGGAATTAATACTTTTTTTATAATAACGTGTTGTACGTTGCTCTACAGGATAAAAGAACGCAGCGAAATCAAAATGGAAGAGAAGAAAAAGAAAGGAAAACGGGACCAAAAAAGTTTGCAAGCTGCGATAGATGAGATTTTGTCCAAAAAAAATGAGTTTGAGAGAAGCAGAACCGTCCAGCAATTTGGTTTGAGAGGAACCCATAGACCCTCCTTAAAGAATCTACGAACTCTATGCTTAAGCAAGTCATATCAGAGCCCTATACCAGCACCAGCGAACCAACAATCAGCTTCAGTCTCAAGCCATCAACTAGCTTTAATCCAGATGCTGTTCAGATTCTCCATAATTTGTCGCATTGCCAGATGGTGCAAATAAAATTACCAGTTGCTAGTAAGAGAAGATGCGAAAAAAAATGATCTAACTTCACCACAGTACAAAATTTTTGTTGAAGAAAAAGAGAATGAAAAGAACGTTAGAGACAAGAGAAAGGAATTTGAAAGAAGTTTAAAAGAGCGATAGAAGAGAAGGGAAAAAAACAAAGGCGTAAAGGCCGAAGGAAAAAGTGGAGATAAAGCAAAAAAAAGGGACCGTTAACTGAATTAGCTAACATAGAAACTACTTGCGTGGTATGCTTAGAGGACCACGACGAATACAATGCTCCAGCTGCCGTGGATGGGCTCATGAAGCATGTGCAGACATCCCTAAATGTTCAGAATCAGCCTACATATGCGATCGATGCACAATGTTTTGAAAATGTCGAGCTGGGAGCTCGAAGTTAAGTCCGTCCGGTACTAGGTGCCACTTGCAGTGACTGCAATATTTATTACCAAAGTTTGATTTGATTTTTCAAGTATGTTTGTGCAGAGGTTGCATTTTTGTTCATTTATTTTGCACGGAGAGAATTAAAAAGTAATTTTTGTCGTGAATTTCACGGTAAAAATTACCGTGATATATTTCAATGTGGTGACAAGTGAGAAAAGCATAATAATTCGTATGCGACAAGTTTTTTTTTTTAACTCACGTTACAGAAAATTTCAAATACGTAGCTAAAATTTTACTATACAAGAAGGGTAGCGCGCACGATAATTTTTACCGAGAGCACAATACATTTTCCTATAACACTCATTGAATTTTATAATAAATCTTAAAATAACTGTTATAAAGACGATACTTTTTTATAGACATTTTTGAAAGGCATAAAATAATAAAATGCACAGTAAAATTTCGTTGATATTATATATTTTTTAAATTTAAGTTTTGTGTATTTTGTTACACATGAAAATTTACTAGAAAATCTGGTAAAATTTTGTATCTGAGGAAGAAATTTTATTTTATTTTCGTGAAAATCTGTGTTTTACTCAGTAATAATAAGCGAAGTTTCAGGGTTGTCATCTGGTTACCGTTACTGCACGGTAATTTTTAATATTTAATTCTCTCCGTGTGGTTTTAAACTTCCTTGATGTTGTTATATCATAAAGTTATATATCTCGAAGCAGTTTTTGTTTTATTGTCTGAAAACCTTAGGTGTCCTCCACTGGGGGACTTCGTCCTATATTTCGCGTGTAAGTTATCGGGAATCTTCTAATCGACCAGGCAAACGAGAACTTTACCACTGGTTCGTAATATCGTGATTTATTCAACGATTGGCACGTATCATCGTAGGCGGAATTGTTTTTTTTTTTTTCCTACTCCAATGAGTCCACGCTCGTCATCAAGAAATGCGGCTTCGAGGATGCACGGTTTTTATGAGGGGTCACTGCTGTTTTTGGAGTGATTCGAAGATGAGTTAAAGCTACGAGGAAAAAAAAAAAGATTCGATATACCTGGTTGAAAAGAGAAAGGTAAAATCGGCAGTATATGTTCTCAGTTTGTTTTTTTTTTGGGATAATCAAGAGGGTCACAAAGTCTCCGGAAAAAAAAACAATGTTTTTTTTTTGCCGAAACGTAAAACTCAAATTGATTTGAAAAACTTAACGTAAACATTTATTTTTATTAATACGCGATATCTATTTATTTGATAAATTATAATAATTAATTTGATACATTTTACGTGAAATTTATTTTATACTTTAGTCGTATTTTTTATCATTGCCATTATCATTGAGCAGAGCCCTTTTGAATCATTGGTGGATTACAGTGGCGCTTAATAAAAATAAGGTACAATCAAATATTATACCCAACGATGAACTGGAATGAAAAATTTCGCATAAATTTAGTAGATTTTGACATTTTTACATGTTCTCTGAAAAGCCGCGGTCACGAAAATTCTTCTGCTAGTCACATTTTTCTAAGTTTTATCATTAATATTTTTCTTTAAACATTCAGGGAGTTTTTCTTGTCGTTGCGGAATCTCCAAAATTTTTTACATTATTAGCACGATTTATATTAGACATCTAGAGTTATTTAGTATATAAATTATTAGATAGAAATGTGGCCAGCATAGCATGTCTATAAAGTGTTGCATAAATAAAACGATTTTTAAAGTCGTAATTATTTGTTACCAATATACGAGGCTGTATTTTTACTTAATCGTAGACGAAAATCAGTTAATTGTTAAATATTCGGCTTCGTGAAAGGAATACCTTAATGATGATGGACGTTGTTACGCCTACAATAATATTTATAATAATAGTAAAAATAATATTAACCCCTTGGTGGCAAAGAAAATTTCACTGTTTGTGCCCCAAGCGCGGAAAAACAAAGTATTTCGATTTTAATGAAACATGGCACCCAAGAGTTTTTTTTTGGTCACAGATGTCCAAGCTTGCGATATGACATTTTTTATCTGCCCATTTCGACCAGCACTTACCGCTGCAGTCGTCTATCGAAAAACGGCGGAAGCAAAGTTGTACCTAATATAAATTTGTGTTAAAAACTTGATTCATAAATTTGACAAAACGTTAACAAGAATATTTTGGGGAAAAAAAAAACAAAAAACTTATACTCACTCGGTGTGCACAGCGGAGAAAGACTCTGTCCAATGGCGATTTCGAATCTTGAGCCTTGTTCGATTTTTCCTTGCACCAAGCTTGTCCCATTTTCTTCACTCTGGTCCTTTTGGATGAATTATTTTCCTTCTTTTTGTCTTTGAATTAATCCGAAAAATCCGGTTGGCTCTTTCTTTACTTGACCGTAATTATTAACGTTTTAATATTGCGTGGCGAGGAAGGAAAAACAAAGATGCGTTATCCGCTCTGGCACGCGCGCTCGCGCGCAATATATATATATTTATATATCACGATCGGATATCTCAGCGGTGCGATTTTCTCGATACCGGTGATGTTTTCTCGCACAGCCCGGCTATCGAGAGGATGTAGGTCATCGCGCGTACCGATGCCACCAGTTTCACATGACCTGCCCCAACGAGAACGAAAAACGTCGAGAAAGAGAGAACCGGCGACGAGAAAACGCACTTAACACTCGGCCGTTTATTGAAAACACGCGCCAGACTTTTCTCTCCTCACTGTGCCCAGAAGATGATGCTCAGCCGCGAAGAGAAATCTTCTTGAACGTCCTCGAGTAATTCGGAAAAAGAAAAAAAAAAGAAGAAGATGGGAACAGCGACGAGGATGTCCTTTTTCCGATCCGCCTGACCTTTGTTTGCCACGAGACGCCTTTAATCTGTAAATTGTTCAAGAGCGAGGAAAATTCATGAATTACCGATATCCTTGAAATTTGCGCCTTTTGGCCAAAGGGACGACGATGATTCGGTCAACTTTCGAATCCGTATTGAAAAAAGAAAAAGGTTCGAGGTATAGGGAAAGTCGACGCTTAGCGCTCATTGACCCCTGTCCGGCCTCGGAAATGTTATGGAAAGTCACACTGCATTCCGCAGACACACGGTAAAACGTAGATAAACGAAAATAATGAAAAACCAAATTCTCGCATTATCCTTCCATCACGAATCAAAGTTCCAGCTTCGCAAAGTCACAAGCCACTTTCATTTGCGCTGACTTCCCAAAAATTTGAAAACACGCTACCCAATCGCCAATTGGATTTTGTTTACGTTTGTGACATGTGGAAATAAATTCCATAAGCAAAGGAGGCAGATTCACAATGACCGTTTGTCACTGCACTTACACATAGTGCACTGACCAATAAATGGACAGAGACCAGTGAATGGATGAAAGCTTATTTCTAATTGAAATAAGTAAAGAATATGAATTGTTGATAAAAACTCGAATCACTATAATTTAGCAAAAAAAAAATCACAGACGTCGTTAAAACCAATTTTGGAATTTAATATAGAATTTTTATGCCACTTGGAATTTTTCTATTTTGTGGTACTTGCACACCCCCGTAACTTATAAGGAACGTCACTCAAGTCGACCTTCGATTTTCTCGAAACTCATATATGTGATAACGCATTGAAAACTATTTGGATACGTCGTTTTTTTTATCTGCGAAAAACGGCTTTAATACCGTCACAGGGGGTCTTCAATGACCCCAGCCATGTTTAAACGATTGCCGCGTTGACCGTATCTTTCCGAATGACTCATAAAAATTCAGGATATTAGTTTGAACATTCTGGAATGTGAAATTCTCGGTATTATATTTTTATCGAATTTTAAATTGTCGGAATACAAACAGCAAGGAGTAAAGGCGTAAAAAAAGCCCCTATCTACTATAAAAAATCATAACACCTGCAATTTTCAATTTTTTTTCATAAAATTTTAGGGTGATGCTCTTGAGATATGATAGTTTAAGGAAAAAAATAGCTCCATAGTGGGCGTTAAAAAAAAGGCATTTATTTGTATATCTGAAGAGCCATTTCGGAGTGAAACAAAGAAGGATAATCATGAAAAATGAGCGATTTATTATGAAAAGTGGCCGCCAACAACTTATCGTGATGAATAAATTAATGTGAAGAGTAATTTACATTCAGAAGTTTGCTGTCCGGCAAAAACGCAAAAACACGTAAACGTGAATTCTGTTCCCCCCTCAAAATGATACCTGTTTTATTCATTTTCATGCAGCTATCTTTAGTATGGGGTGAGAAAAATGCAAGTAGCGTGCTTCAGCCCTTAATTGACATTTTTCAAATACTTCTATAGTGGATTTTTCATCGCTTTACATTAGAAAAATATCGATTTTTGTTTTATTCAGATCGGTAAACTGCTTGTGGTGGAAACTGCAAAAATCACTTCTCGATACGTCTCTCTTTGCGAAATGGTTTCCCCCCTTAAAGCCGTTTTTCCGCCGATAAAAAAATGAGGATCTAATGGTTTTTAATACTTTATCTCATATATGAGTTTCAACAAAATCGAAGGCGGACAATTAGTGATGTTCTTTGTTAATTACGATACAGCTGTGCAAGTGCTCCGCGTTCTAAAGGCAAGAACAAAAGTTTTGAGGATTCGTATTGCTTTTATTATTTAAAATAGAATCAATCGTTAGTTTTTTTAACAATTTGTAAAAATAAATTCGTAATAATTATTCATTGTTGCTGTATTCCAACCTCTTTCCAGTGAATGGACATAGGGACTTGGTTCTAATAATTCTCAAAGCACAGTGAAAAATGTCAGCCCATCTGCTGAAAATTGGAAAAGTAATTACTGTTCAAAATTGACAATGTACATTTCATCAAATGTTGTCATAAAATTGTTTCATGCGTTTTTTAAATTTTAACAAATTTTAATTGTCCTTTTCTCTGTCGAAACAAACTTTGGTAGTTTTTAGCAATGTTATACCAAATATAATACTCATATGTGTAAGAATATTATAATTGTTGGGCAACAAAGTGATTTTCGAATCTAGCACTTGATAAAAATTAATAGATCCTTTACAGCGTTCATCTACTCTACAGGTCCATTTGCTGGTATTCGAGTGTCCATTTACTGGTACTTTCGTCCGTTCACTAACGATTTACTAATTCCGCTACTTATTTATCAATTTTGCCAATATTATTCCTTGCAATTATGAGAAATATTTTTTTTCTATTATCAAAATAATATCTTTCGTTAGCCATAGCAAATAAAAACTTTGTTTCGATGATATTTTCATTTTACAGTCCATCTGAATCCTATAGTGTCGTTATTCTTCCATTCACTAGTCGGTTTACCTTACCTTGAAAAAAATCCATATCAAGCATGAAGAAAAAAATCGGAGTCTGAAGACGCGGAGGAAGCTGGAAGAAGACCAGGAAGAAAAGATCTCCGTGGTCAGAAGAACTGACAACTGGTACGGCACTGGTACCGATCGGTCTCTCGACTCGTCGGATAACTATAACCGAGCTACTTCATGCAGACGCACATATAAACACCGCACGACACACACACACCCACACACACACACACACACACACACACGTCTGAACACATGGACACTTTTGAGGCACAAAAGCAAGAGAGTATCGGCTCGCGTGGTTTCCCTTCAACACTGCAAATAGATACGTATTATCGGTGGGCAAGAATGCACAACACCTAGAGCCAATGATGAATGATGAGTCAATGATGAATCTGCACTTTCCAATTTTAATCGGTTTCCGGAACGAATGAAAATGGCGATCGGAGCACTTGTTCGTATCGACTTGACTCTTCAATGATCATTGGATCACTGCTCGATTGTTACGAGTGTTAGCACCTGTGCTCAAACATCATCGAAGGATCAAAAATGGTGAAGAACGCGGAGTCGAGAGAAGCCGCGAAGATATCGGTATTGGAGTAACCACAGTCCAGCGAGCACTGTGCAGCGATTCATCTCGGAACTCGAAGATAGGAAGGCCAAGAGAGAAAGAGAGAGAGAGAGAGAGAAAGAGAGAGAGAGAGAGAGAGAGAGAGAGAGAGAGAGAGAGAGAGGGAACGACTGGCGAACCAGCTATATATGATATGCCGAGGTGTGTATCCACCGGTGCTGCAGGCGTAAAAACCCACACACACACGCACACACGTTGATGCACACTGACACCGCACTGGGAAAGAGCTCCGGAGTCACTCCAGCCCGTAAAACCGCGAAGTACCTCGCGCTACATTATGCCTCACGTTTACGAGACGAAACACAAAGACACGCCAACACACACACACACATGGAAGCAGCAAAGTGACCGGAGTAGCAATGATCTTTTATTCCTGATGGATTTTGGATCATGGATTTATCGCCTCGGGATACCATAGAACCATTGGCTTTAGGGGACAACGTTTGGGTTTATTCGGCCCACAGTGCGCGAACATACAACACATCTTTCATCAAATTGGTTTGGACCAAAATGAGCTGATCAATTGTTCTTGTGCGCTGAAAAGCTGTTAATTTGGCTCTCAACTTTTGGAAAAGTCATTCTGGCAATTGCATATTAGCCATTTCCAGGAATTGATTTGTGTCTGATTTGTCTCGATCATTGCCATGATTTTTTCATTCTCATTTTGATCCCGTGTAGAAGGTTTTTGGGGAGTCCCCCAGATCCTACCACATCCGTATAGGGATTTGACAGGGATGCCGCACGTAGGGAGTCCATATTGGAATCCAAGTGGATTCCGCGCTATTTCCCGATTCGCGTCGTTTAACGCGTTACCCACCATCCAAGATTGAAAAATCTATATATATATTTTTTTTTATTTATTGGCCAGACTACACTGAATCTTTACGAATTCTTTGGAATTTTTTTTCACCGGAAAACACCAGAATAGAAATAGTTTAATGTCTGTAATTTTACGTGCGGTTAGACGGGCAAGACGTTCGCGCTATGGGGAGCGTAATTTTTTTTTTAGCTATTAGCACCAAGATAAACTAAACCTTTATAAACATTTCGAAGAACAAAAAACCCATCTTACCTATCGAAAACCATATATATTCCATATTGAACCGTCAAGGTTTTATAAAAGATTACGAATCTTTTAAATCTTCTAATACTTTAAATATTTTTAATACTTTTAATCCTTCTAATCTGATAAAAGATTACGACTCTTTCATAATAATCACTAAGGTTACACCTTTTCAAATTGGTAGTAACACAACATTTTTTTCTTTTTCACGTAATAAAAGTATAAAAATGCATCACTTTACCCTTTAATTATATATTTAATGATATGACATCTATAGAATAAATCTATACCTCGTATGCATTATTTGAGGTTTATTGAAAAAAAACTCATAAACCGTCACTTGACTCAACTGGACCACTTCAACCTCCTTAAGGCCTTAGGCCATTCTAGGATTATCAAAAAAACGATTTTTAAATTAAAAATGTACCTTAGTACCTATAAAATTATATTCCCAAAGATTTTGGTTGTGAAAAATCTCTAAGTACTCGACTTTCGAATTCTAGCGCAACCCCTCTTGATCCATGTCTTGATTTTCTACTAACTTTAAACGCGTTTATCTCAAACCTACATTTTTCAAGTCGGCCGGACTCATAACTCAAACAAATTTCAACCGATTCACTCAAAATTTTAACTGTATGTTTAGAATTACATATTCTGAGGCACTACGTAGGATTTTTTTTATTATATCGCATAGTTCCTTTTTTATAAACAATTTTCTCACGATTTTCTCATGGCATTTTATACTTTTTGTTTTAGAAATGCGCCATTTTGACAAAAAACAATATATCAAAAAAATTTTACGTACTTCTATAGCTATTCTTATATACAATCGAAAAAACTTTAGTGTCTCATCATAACTCAAAAATTATAGGAGCTGTTGATCCGGCCGCTAACCTTCCAGAAAGAAAGGCGTCATCGGAAAAATACTGCACAGTCGCCATTTTGACATGTATCGCTGTGAAAAAATAATTTTGTATAGTCAATTACGTGTATAATAAAACCCCTATTTTGTAATTCCGATTTATTTTATGATTTCGCTGAAAAAAATCACAAAAAAATGCCCCTTTTTTGTTTCTAGAGTGGCCTAAGGCCTTCAGTATGTTTTATTTCAAGTCACGAAAAAAAAAATCTCGGCGTGTTGAAACATAACCTGGACGCTTCGTGAGGGTGTACGTGTATGATAAGATCATGTCAAAGTACGGTGAAATAAATAACAAACGACAATTACAGTGGATTTTAAATGTTTCAAATCAATCCTTAAGATATACTTTTTTTAAGCGATTTATACTTCCATCAAGAATCATATCGGATTCTGTTCGATAATGTGGGAATGCTTTAGGAATCGAATTGGATTCGTACATTGGATTCCAATGGGGTAGCCGGATTAAAATCTAATGTACGTGCATGACGTTTTAGAATAGAGATCCAAGGCAATGACCCATTGGATTCCTATCAGGAAGTGGGGACAAGTATGGGAATTCAATTGAAACCCTTTTGTTTTGACACTACGTTTTGCTATCACGAGCTTTAGGAAAGCAGAATAGAAAAATTATTAAGAACTTCAATTTTCGATAGATTTTTTACCGATAATCGGGCTCAACTTGGGTAGACGCTACACGAGAATCATTCAAGTGTTTCACGAAGAATCTGTAGCATGGTCGAAACTCACAGAGTCGTGTGCGTTTTAGTATACGTGTAGTCGGGTGAACCATAGTCAGGTTTCTCGAGCCTCCTCCACCTCCCCCCCCCCCCCCCTCGCTCTCTCTCTCTCTCTCTCTCTCTCTCTCTCTCTCTCTCTCTCTCTCTCTCTCTCTCTCTCTCTCTCTTTCTCTATCTATCTCAGAGAGAGAGAGAGAGAGAGCCTCAAAATCAGCTCGTGTCAGTTGACTTCTTCTCTACCTTGCTTAGACCGCTCCATCTCCGCATCTCAAAGATCCCACCCCTCTTCCATCCAGCTCAGGTGCGTCAGCAAACTTCTCGCATACGTGTTTCCTATCCACGAAGATGATCCAGTTACGAAGCCGCGCCACGGAGACACGAAAAAGAAACTTGGGAGCCGTCCCGAGTGAACTCGTGTATGACCCGATGACACCAATCATTATTTCGTTCTTCTTGAAACTGAGGATCAAAACGCTTGAAAACGACTGTTTGTATAGCTTTTTTGCGTTTTCTTTTTTTGCTTCGTGACAAATTTTAACACATTTCAATGTCACCCACGTACTACGTGATCGCGACTGGACTCGATCGAGCCGCTCTCGCAAGACTCGATTCTCAAAAAGGTCCAAACATGTATACGCAGATAATCCACCTTCGCACTCCTCCGGAAACGAGCTCTCCGATATTTTTGACGATGACGCACACGCCGGTTTTTTTTTTTAATACAATGCTGAAAACTGGTCGTTCCTTTTCAGCTCATGATGGTTATTGGATCAAGAAAAAATTTAGTACTGCATTTTATACGACTTATCATATATATATATATATATATATATATATATAAGTTATCGTATGAAATGCAAAACTGAATTGTACATGAATCCAATAAAGTACATTTAATTTCCAATTAAAAGTTCGATATAACTTGCATTAAATAAATTATTATATTATTTATCGTTCTTATAATTTTAATTTATTAGTATTAGAAATATTAATTCGTTATTCGATTATTAAATCTATGTAAATGACAAAACAGTCATTGGATCCATTATAATAAAATGGTTAGGCATAGAAATGTATTGTTATCAAACTACAAAATAACATATAGCCAACGCACAGCCTAAATCGCTGAAGATCGAAACATGAAATTTGGAAAATATGTTCCTTAGGAGGTGTAGAGGTGCACTAAGGAAGGATTTTTTTCGAAAATCAACTCTCAAGGGGGTGAAATAAGGTGTGAAAGTTTATATGAAAAATGGTATTCCTTGCGTGTATCAATTTGAAACTGGGTATAAATATTCTTCAAAACCAATAATAAAGCATGTTCTATGATTTATTTAAAAACAACCCTTGATTAGCGATGCAACGGGGTGTTGGAGTTTGTATGGGAAAATCGAATTCCCTGCTTTCATCTCAATAAAATTCGGAAGATATGTTCCTTAAAGTGCGCAGAGGTGCACTAAGAAAGGATTAGCTTCTTGCATGGTCAACTATATGTGGGCTGTTCGAGAGGATCGAGTGCCCAAAACTTGAATGTGCTTCGCAAAACCCATAAGTCATATATTGTTGTCTACAGAATTATATTGCAAAGCCATACAGTCCTGTAGACAACAATGACATTGTATGATACTGGCGTAGAATATTGTCACTTATGTACTACTATTCCATTAATTGCCAACCCTTACCTCAGTCAGTCAGACAAATATGACACTCTACCTTCTTTCTTGATTTCTTACGTTTTTTCTCTCTTTGTTTATCTCCTCGCTGGATCCAACGAAGTCACAGGTGAAAGCTAATAATAAATATAAAAATCCCTATTAAACGTTAAACATACGCATTTAGTACTGGATTCCTTACGTCGGAGTTTGGGTATAATATAAATTATATCGTATAAAATTCAGTACGAAATCTTTTGAACATCCAATAACCATAATTTTGATGACACTTTTTGCCAGGAATATTATTTGTGTTTTGACTTTGCAGAGGATTCTCTTGCTACATTAGAGAACGAGATATAAGATGAATTACGAATACACTGCCAAAAAAAAATTTAATTTGAATAGGATCTATTTAAATCAAATAGGATTTTTCCTTATCCCACTGCCTACTACGACCCTACTTGTTTCAAATATTTTTATTTATTCATTCAAGCTATTCTTTTTGAATATTAAATATATTCAAATTAAATAAATAAAGATAAAACACGATATATCGCATGAATACGAAAAAGGAATAAAGGTTTATGACATGAAAGTGCAGTGAAAAAAAAAAAGTTGAATTATTTTTCTTTTTTTTCACTCACAAGGCTGTTATTTAGACAAAAGAAAGGTATCGTCGTGCCTTTTATTAACAGGCTCGACTATTTATGTAAAGAAAGACTTTTCCTCAACTGAAGAATGTTACAACAGTCTTCTAATGAAAACAAAGCCATGATATTTTTGAGAGACTGAATCGTGTACCATTTTTCCGTCTGTCTCTTTTGTCTTATACTACCAGATAAAACCAAATCACAGATTTATTAGGGATAAATAAAATATTTATTTATTAGACGATATTAAATAGATCTTGATTTAAATAAATAAATATATTTAAAATTAATAATTTTAATAATGGAATGGATTTCACAAAAAAAACCAGTTAATTTAAATTTAAAAAATCACTAGACCCACCTGGTTAATATCAAAAGAATTTTTCTGTCAGTGTAGAAATTATA
This sequence comes from Ophion ventricosus, assembly GCA_963932345.1. NCBI lineage: Eukaryota > Metazoa > Arthropoda > Insecta > Hymenoptera > Ichneumonidae > Ophion > Ophion ventricosus. Next base: position 7,518,037 of record OZ010723.1, read on the forward strand.
ATAATGAATCATAGCTCTATTCTGAATAGACCTGAATATTAAATAGATCGTGATTTGAATAAATAAATATATATATAAAATAAATAATTTTAATAATGAAATTGGATTTCACAAAAAAAAACCAGTTAATTCAAATTTAAAAAATAAAATAGACCCATCGAGTTAATATGAAAAGAATTTCTCTGTCAGTATAGAAATTATAACAATGGACCATAGCTCTATTCTGAATAGACCGACACTTAAATATTTTCCAGTTCCATAGGAATACATTGACGAAGGTACAATGCCAGTTTCCAGAATCGCCACTTCCTAATGTTACCCACCCCCTAAGCAGGTAATAATCCCTTTCGAGAGCTTGTCCCTCTCCCCCCTTATTGTTAATCTCAAGGTAGCTGTAGGTTTTCCCGAAAAGATTTTCCGATGTCGATGCGACTCAACCACGAGTCCCAATTTTCGGAGCGTCCGTTGCCAGGTCTCCAAGGGGGATGTCTCCATCCCCTCTTTTCAGCCCCTTTAGCGGACCATATAAACCCTGAAAGAAGCAGGACAATGTGCACAGTATCGTGAGCCTCCTCGAGCAACGTGTTTCTCAATTTTGCCATTCAAGCACAAACGCAAGAATGAGGCGTTCACTCACGACTCTGCTCTTATTTGCGTTCATCGTAAACGCATTTGCGATTGATCAGAGACGTTTTCTCGGTATACGAAGAAATTTACGAAATTTCGCGAACACGAGTCCGATCAGGAGTCCCCGAATCGTGGAGGTTGTTCGATGGCGTCAAGCCGTTTGCATTGTACCAGGACCAGATGTGCCGACGTGTTCCGCCGCGTTACAGAACTATCGGAAGGGTAAAAGAAGTGTCGAGAGCAACGAAGATGACTCGCCGAGGTGGATAAACGCGGATGAAGAAGATGGAAAGCTCGGCGTCTCGGGGATCCTGACGCCGCGGATCACCAACTTCATTGACGTGGAAAACATTGCGGCCGATGGTCTTCGCGGTTCCGAGGATACGGCTAGTCTGAATATTCTTTCGAGCACACCAGAGCTGGAGAACGCGCGAGTACGAAGACAGGGCAGGTATCTTGTAATTTCTAGCGGGAACGTGGCCGTCTCTCCCGCTAGAACACCACCCGCTATAACAGTCACAAAAGTTTTCAATTCGCCGGTAACCGCGACCCTAGTAGCAAAAAAATGCTTTCCGGAAATGGGACTGCCACTCTGCGATCAGCACCAAGAGACGATTACGATTCACAGTGTGCCGAAGCACGAGGCTCGGCCGGAACATCATTCGGAAAAACAATCCGATGATCACGAACATCGCGATGGTCAGTGTCACAACAAACGGGATGAAGAACCTCGTCCGAATAATAGCACCAACGTAGTCACGGGACCACCCGAATTAGCGGGACAACGTAATGAGACGAAACCGCCCGGAGCGGATCCCGTACTGACTCATATTATCTACGTGTTGACACAGAAGCCGGGAGCTGTGGAAAATGTAGCCAATACAAGTAGTCCAAGTGTTCCTTTAAGTTCCAACGTTGCTTCGTCATCTCCAAAACCGTCATCGTCTTCCTCGACTTCATTACCGGCAACTTCTTCACCTTCTCCGTTATCTTCGCCATCTTCCATTTTGGCTGAGGCCCCATCGTCGTCTGGTCCTTCGGATCTTCTCGCGTCATCTCCATCTCCTGGTTCGACTCCATGTCCGCCATCATCGTCTTCTGCAGCGCCTTCGCCGATTTCTTCTTCGTCGAAATTGCCATCTTCGTCGGCTCCTTCCTCAACGGCTCCGTCATCTTCTGGTCCATCTTCTACATCTTCAGCTCCTCCCACATCGGCTCCGTCATCTCCTGGTCCATCTTCTACATCTTCGGCTCCTCTCACATCGGCTCCGTCATCTCCTGGTCCATCTTCTACATCTTCGGTTCCTCCCACATCGGCTCCGTCATCTCCTGGTCCATCTTCTACATCTTCGGCTCCTTCCACATCGGCTCCGCCATCTCCTGGTCCATCTTCTACATCTTCGGCTCCTCCCACATCGGCTCCGTCATCTCCTGGTCCATCTTCTACATCTTCGGCTCCTTCCACATCGGCTCCGCCATCTCCTGGTCCATCTTCTACATCTTCGGCTCCTTCCACATCGGCTCCGCCATCTCCTGGTCCATCTTCTACATCTTCGGCTCCTTCCTCAACGGCTCCGTCATCTTCTGATCCATCTTCTACATCTTCGGCTCCCTCCACATCGGCTCCGCCATCTCCTGGTCCATCTTCTACATCTTCGGCTCCTCTCACATCGGCTCCATCATCTCCTGGTCCAACTTCTACGTCTTCGGCTCCTTCCACATCCGCTCCGTCTTCTACATCTTCGCCTCCTTTCTCATTGGCTCCTTCATACCCTGGCCCATCTTCTACGTCTTCGGCTCCTTCCACACCGGCTCCGGCATCTCCAGATCCATCTTCTACGTCTTCGGCTCCTTCCACATCGGCTCCGTCATTTTCTGGTCCATCTTCTACAGATTCGGCTCCTTCCTCATCGACTCCGTCCTTTTCGGATTTGGATGATACGAAACCCGCCGTTGAGGATAAATATATCGAAGTCCCCGCGTATGTGCCGATGTTTCGATCGACGTTTCGCTTTGCACGCTCCCCCGTGAATACTCCTCGGCTTCGATCGAGACTGACGACAAGCAAAAAATTATTAGTAATTGCGAAGAAGAATTTTCGGAAAATCAAATATTAAGAACCTTTCGTGTCTTTCTCGATAAAAACTAAGTCCAGAAATTTCATGAAACACGTCAGGAAATTGACGGAATAAACAACTGTATGTGTGATGGATCGTTGATCCATAACGAGACTTGGAGAAATAATTTTTAAAAAATAAAAAAAAAAATAAATAAATAACACATAATACTCGAATTATTGTGTATCAGTTATTTATTGCGTTCGGATATATCTTGGCGTAGAAAATTAAGAGCAATCGCTAAGGTTTATTAATAATCACATAACCCTAACGATTATATATACATCAGTATACCTTATAAATTTCATAGTTCTTAGTTATACATAACTAAAAAATATTTCTTATAGAAACTAAGAGCATAGTAATTCAAAGCTTACAATAAATAAAATAATATACCACACACACACACACACATACTCATATATATATATAAGTGATTAAACGAATCGAAATAACTATCTATTTTACGAGAATTCTTAGCGGATCACACAGTTACAAAAAATGGAGAGAGAAAGACAGAGTAAAAAGCCCAAATGAATTATACTAACAATAAACGACATAATTAACGCAAGTTCGTCCAATATATTTCTTTCCTTTTCCGCACACCTGTCTATTATACGCTACTGCAGCGAATCAAGGTGAGAATCAAAGAAAAATAGAATCTAATCCGAGAGCACACCTCCGCCGTAAAGACGCGTGACGGAAGACTTGCTGGAACAGAAAACAAAACTCGCATCAGCATTACGCTGGTTCATTCGGCTCTTCATCTCCGCACTCTTGAAATCTCGAATCAACGTCGCTCGGCTGATCACATCAAATTGACTATACATGCATATAATCAACGGTAGGGCTCTTTTAAAATATATATATTTGAATGTATATATACGTATTCCATCTTTCGACCGACTGAACAACGAAGAAACGGTGCCCGACGAGCTCGGGACGATCACATAGGAATTAAGTATTGCAGAATTATAATAAGAACCTCTATACACGAAATTCGAAAATCGCTTTATTTTTAATCGTGCCATATATACACACGCATAGATACACACATAACCAAAAGTGGTTCATGTGTGTATATATGCGCAATAATGTGCGAACGTTTTGTCAAAAACGAGCCGAAAAAAAGCATTTAGTTATTTGAAAGACAATTGCGATGGAGACATATGGAAAAAGATACATTTAACGTGGATTCCATTTTATTTCGTGAGTTAATTATTGTGAAAAAAAAGATATGGTACATATGGAAAGAAGGGAATTATTTAAAAATTATTGAAGGTATTCCTTTCTAGGAGAACCGTATTTTTCGGGCTCATTAGCAGGGCCCTTTCAAAACATATGAAATAAAAAATTTCGCATAAAATTCGTAGATTCAGACATTTTTACACTTTTTCGGAAAAGTTGCGGTTACGAAAATTCTCCTGCTAGTCACATTTTTCAAAAGTTTTGCCATTAATATTTTCTTCATACATTCGATGATCCCCTGTTTTTATTGCCGTTCCGAAATCTTCAGAATTTTGCATATGTTCAGAGCAATTTTTTCGGACATCAAAAGTTATTTACACTATAAATTATAAGATAGAAATGCAGCCAACGTGTGATCTTCATAAAGACCCATACAAATTAGATGATTTTTAAAGTCTTGATGTTTTGTTAAAAATTTGGTAACTTGGCTTGGAATTTTACCAACACGCTTGGATGTATTTTGACTTCATTGTAGACGAAAATCGGGATATTGTTAAATATTCGGTGTCGTAAAAGGAATACCTTAAGAATTCGAAAGACATTTACGAGTGAGAATTTTCATGAAAAGTTAATGCCACGAATGAGACCTTTTATTTTTGAGGTAATTCTTGTTGCAATATACACACATCCACCCACACGCATACATACACACACAGGCACACATTCTTTATTACGTGCATTCATCCTCGACACTCATCGAGTTCCGGTTTATTCGTTGTTTGGCCGTAAAATGAATGCAAGATCGAGGATCCGGATCACAAATCCGGACGGCGCATCGGTTTCTTGCCCGATCTCTTCCGGTCGTCGTCGTCGACCAGACGATAAGGAAGTTTCGAAGGATCGTAAGGTATGGCTTTGTGTATAGGATGGCGCAGTGACGAGTATATTTTCGTGATGGTTTGCGGATCATCGCGGTTGTCTTACTTTCGCCAGGGATCAGGGGAATTCACTTCCGGGCTTGGCTGCTCGAAGTTTCTTTGGGTCGTAAAGGATCGCTTGCGCATAGGGGAATTCACTTCCAGGCTTGGCTAATCGAAGTTTCTTCGGGTCGTAAGGGATCGCTTGCGCATAGGGGAATTCACTTCCAGGCTTGGCTAATCGAAGTTTCTTCGGGTCGTAAGGGATCGCCTGTGCATAGGGGAATTCACTTCCGGGCTTGGCTGCTCGAAGTTTCTCCGGGTCGTAAGGGATCGCTTGCGCATAGGGAAATTCACTTCCGGGCTTGACTGCATAAAGTTTTTCCGGATCGTACGGGATCGCCTGCGCATAGGGGAATTCACTTCCGGGCTTGACTGCTTGAAGTTTCTCCGGGTCGTATGGGATCGCTTGCGCATAGGGAAATTCACTTCCGGGCTTGGCTGCTTGAAGTTTCTCCGGGTCGTATGGGATCGCTTGCGCATAGGGGAATTCACTTCCGGGCTTGGCTGCTTGAAGTTTCTCCGGGTCGTATGGGATCGCTTGCGCATAAGGGAATTCACTTCCGGGCTTGGCTGCTTGAAGTTTCTCCGGGTCGTACGGGATCGCCTGCGCATACGGGAATTCACTTCCGGGCTTGGCTACTTGAAGTTTCTCCGGATCGTAAGGAATCGCTTTCTCGTATGGGAATTCATAGGCATCATTTTCCAAAAAATTGTTATTCAGCTGGTTAACATTTCTCTCGTCTGTCCACGGCTCGTCCTCGGCGCTTCCGGTCATGTATAAATTCGCTACGTCGTTGTCAAGCCTCGTTTCGCGATTTGTCATCAAACTTCGAAGTTCCAGCATTTCTTTCGTAACTCGTGCAGACTCGAAATTTTTACGTCTCGACTTCCTCTTGTCGGCTTTAACATCATCATCGTCCTCGAATTTCGATCGTTTTGTGAGCTTCCTCGCTTTGGACTCACTCTGCGACCCATCGCGTAACTTTTTCGCCTCAACATCGTCCCCGTCCTGACGAAAATTCATCAAAACCTTTCATTACAGATCGAGCCGAACTTACCACTATCTATTTATTTATCCTAATGTCACATTCGAGATGTTGCTATTTAAGAAAAAAAAAAGCATAAAAACGCCTAATCCTTGGCGGAAGAAAAATTATTCGTAAAAATATAAATTACTCTTGATAAATATGTTTTCCTTATGTATTTGCATAACTTTATGCGAATAATTTGAACGTTATTTATATTTAAAAAATAGAATGATTAATAGTATCATCATCATCATTGATATGACGAATTATTATATTTTTTAATGTTACACACAAATTCGCGTAATTGGAAAATACTTGCATAAAAGTCATATGGAATATTAAGAAACAATATTTATGCTCTTAATACGTGTCTATATTGTAACGAATATTTTTGTTCTGCTTCTTATTATTATCATTATTATTGATTTTATCAACAAGTGACTTGTGATCTTTATGTTCTTTTTTTAGTCATTCTATTATGTTCTTTTCATAAATTTCATAAACAATCATAAACTTTATTTCTTGATGATTTTATTAACAATTGACTTATGATCTTTACGTTTGCCGACTTATTTTTTGCTGCATTGAGACAATAAAATCAATAATAATAATAAAAATAATAAGCAGAACAAAAAATATTCGTAAAAATATAAATAATTCTTGAGAAATCTTGTTATCGTTATATTTTATCTGCATTTTATGGAAATCATTTTGACGATATTTTGTATGATATTTTCAAAAATAGATTAATATTATTATCAATATTGTCATCATGTTCATCGTCATTATTGTTATTATTATCGTTACTAGATTTTTGATATTACATGAAATATCCCGAAATTGGAAATTACGTGAGAAGAAAGCAAATGAAATATTAAGAAAAAATATTTTTTCTCTTCAAACTTGTTTATATTTTCGAGAATATTTTTTGTTGCGCTTATTATTATTTCTATCGATTTTATTGATGATTGATTTATGATCTTCATGAATATGAACCCGAAATCTATGGATGGACATATTGCCTCCTATTTATTGATTGGCTTAAAATAACGATTGTCACATGAACTCAAGCTTGTAAAATTCGTTTTGTTTGAATTGTTATTACGGTACATTAAGTATAGGATAATGCATACGTACTTTTGTCTGACGGGACGAAAATCCTTTCATCATTCCTTGCCACTCGTCGTACTTCAACTCGGGAAAAACGAAGGGTGCTTCAGCATGGTCATTGGCCGGTTTTTTGTTCGCATTGCCGATAATTTTGAATGGCAAGAGTTGTTGCACTTGAACGATCCTGCCAATCAAGTCGCTCTGCCGGCAGGTCGGCAGGTCAAAGGGTAATCTATAACACAATAGAAACGCTTATTAATGATTCTTCACGATTGTATCGATCGATCGGGAGAGAAATTTTAGAAAAAAATTGTTATTATCAAATAAACAGAAAGCTCGCAAAAAACGATATAGAGTTATTCCAGGGGAGATGGCCGAAACAAATATTTCACAGAACCACTCACTAGGTGTTGCCTGTTACTGCTTAATTCGCTTCACCTTGTGCGCAAGTGTAAGTGTAAAAGCAAAAGTTTGGCGAAACAAAAATGGCAAAGTAAAATCCTTCTTTATTGTTTTGTTTACTGCAAAAATTTTATGGGGTTGAAATTTGCATTACTGGAATGCAACGAATTTATTTTCGAAGTTATTTTCAATTTCCTATTTTCAGGATTATTCAAAATTATATTTGGCAAATTTCTTGTAGATCCCTGAATAAGAATCCTAAAAAAAAATTCTGCGTGATTTTTGTGGTTTAAATCCGATGAATGAAATTTGTGGAAAGTGAAAGAAAAAAATCATTCTCGTTGTATTTCAACGATGCAAACTTCAACGCCATAAATTTCTCCAAGGATTCATGTTTTACATCGTGATGATGTTATTTTGTAAAAATAATGGTTATTTTTGTATTTCTTGAATAGTTAACGAGCAGTGCTGTCTTATAAGCTCAAAATTTAGCATGTGTGGTTTCTTCTGAACATTTTAGATGTGGCCATCTCTCCCGTAGGATTAGGTGCGAACGATAATTCGAGCAATAATAGTCGGATATGTAAGATTTTTGCACGAAATTTTTTGTAATTTAGCTATAGTTGAGGGACGCCGTTTTTTTTTAATTACTATTTCTTGAAGCATCTTGAATGGAAATATTTTGGGTGAAAATAATACTTTTTATTTCGAAACGTGGCCATATTTCGAAAAATAAATAAAATCAAAAACGGCTACGCTTAACAATCACGACATTAATGCAGATTAAGGTAATTTTTTTTTTGTTTAAAACGAATCAAACCAAAGATTTCAATCCCACCAGGAAGAGGTAAATTTCCAACAGGAGTTCACTCTGCCATTTATTGTACTTCAACTATTGTTTTTTTTTTCAATAACAATTTACTTGAATCTACTTTAATGTATGTGGAATAACATATATTTAATTGAAGCCAAAAAAAACCTTTGAGTAAATTTAAAAAATTCATGAAAAAAAGCTTATTTTTCTGTCACAGTGGAATTCCCCCTTAACATCTGACGAACATATTGAGTTCAGAAGATGCAAAGAAAACTCAGAATAGTTGAAAGGCCAAAAAACAATTGCCAGTAAAACAAAAAAAAAAGAAAACCAGATTGGGTTTAGCCAGTTAGAAAAAAATGTCACAATGAAACGTACTGCAAGCAGAAGAGAAGCAATTAAATGGATATCTGAAAGCAGTGATGATAACGAAGGAGCAGTATTGTGCGATTTATCATATGAAGATGGGAGTACAGAGAAGGATAACTGTGTTGGTTGCGGAGAAAATTATGATGAAACCCGTCGCATCGAAGACTAGCATCAGTCCATAGCCTGTCAACTTTGGGTACACGAAAATAGTACTGAATTCAATAATATGTGTTCAAGATGTGGCCAGAAGAAAAAAAAATGAACACTTCGTCTGTAAATGTTTTTCCGATACCTTCCGTCTGTAAACCTGGGTATTTCAAGTCCTGCCGTTTTTTCGCCCAGTTAATACATTCAAAATTTTTTGAAAAAATTCATGCTAGTGTTCGACACATTCAATTTGATATATCAATCATAAAATTATAAGAAATTAAATATTTTCATATATTTTCTGTCAAATGAATGAAGCAACTCGGTAGGAAAGTAGTTAATAATCAAAACATAAGACTGAAGAGATAACCGGAAGTCGAATTAAGTACTAGCCATCGCTCCTTCACTCCTATGGCCATCACACCCGGATACTCAGGAAGAGATGGCCATACGTGATTTAAAAAAACACTAATTTCAAGGTTGATCTCATTAGAATTTGTTTATTTTTGTACATTATCTTAAAGTTAAATGTTCAAAGTTTAATTATAAATAGAGATAAGTAAAGAAACGACTGAACTTTTATTTCGACAGATCCTTGAAACAACTGTGGACAATTATCCCGGATTTAACCTATATATCGATGTATTTTTTAACACCACAAAAGAATAATTTATATCTAAAATATTTTTTTTAACAAGCTTTTATTTAATGTACTAAAAAGTAGAAAATATTTTTTTTTCCAAGTCACCTATGACTATGAATAAAAGCTTGGGGCGCTCAACTTTTTAAATATTTAATTGATTTGATTTGAATTTGAAATTTGAAATTGAATTAGGGCCAATTGTAATTCAAAAAATTATTATCACACGTTTATACTCTTTTTCCCGATTTTTATTTAAGAAATCTAAGGTTGTTTTACAGTAAATTAAATACAGTTGATATGTTAATCGATTTATGTAAATTAAAGATTATGTGTGAAAATTTTGATCGCCCCTAGCTTTTATTTATAGTCACATATCGGTAACTTGTGAAAAAAAAAATTATTTTCTACTTTTCAGTACATTAAATAAAAGCTGGTTTAATTTTTTTTTGATATAAATTATTTTCTACTTTTTATTCTTTAATTGATTTTACTAGAGACCTGAAATTTTTGCAAAGAGGCATTAATTCGTCCAAACGAACCGGTGTTATTATTGGTTGATTGTCAGGAGAAATCCTGAAGAACTGTGATAGGTGGCATCTATCATAGATGTTGGCTCACCACCCATTGTAGTTTACCTTTGAACCTATTTTATCTATTGAACACTTTCTAGCATGCACCTCTTAGATGCATGTTTGCAAAATTTCTGGTCTCTAAGAAGTCGAAAAGTTTGTGAAATATCGATTTTTCATTTTGCCTCTCACAGAACGTCGTTATTGTTATTTATTTATTTATTAAACAAAAAAAAAGTTAAGAGAGAGAAAGCAATTACCTGGACGGAAGGCAACCCTCGATCCTGTAAACAATGATCACATTCCGGGATGATTCCGTTTCCGGAAGCTCTAACGCCGATAACCCCTGCGCAGGATCATCCAAAGGATCCGGAAAACCCCCGAGTGATCTGGCCCGTTTTGAGCGTGTCTCGCCGTCGCCGTCGCCACCGCCGAAGTTGCAACGCCTCAAATGAATCGTCGAATCAAGACAAATACGAGGTGCTTCATCCCGCCGATCGGGCTGACTTTTCATTTCCTTTCGTCCATACGAGAGCAACGAAGCTTCGTCGATGCTGCTCGAGCCCACGATCACAACGAAAACCATCGTCAGCATTAATAACGCTAGTTCCTTCATCGTGCGGACAATCTTTCTCCCTTATTTGTAAACGTTTCGTTTTTCTTTCTTCCTCCTTCTTCTTATTATTATTTCGTGTCTAATCGAACGGCACTCTTCGGTTTGGCGGACTCTGCAATCGAAAAAAAAAAAAAAAAAATCGAACGCTTGTCTTTACTCCTCGAACACCAAAACAAAACTGCGTCTCTCTTGCAACAAGAAGAACGAGAGAGCGTTCACAAGAGCTTGAAGAAAATTCCAGCTGAAGGAGGGGGAAAGGACAACATATAGGCGGAGGGGGAAATGGACAAGGAAGACCCGATGTGGCTAAAACAAGGATTCAGCGTCTACTCAATGCCCAGTTTTTCTTGCTTTTCCACGTTTCAACAATATAGGGAAAATAGGGGCAAATTGAAAACATTAAGGTTATGTTCAAATGAAACGATACATATGAATCAATTGACTTTAGTTGACTTCTTTTTAACTAAATTCTTTTAAGGGATTACGTGGGTTTGAACATTAAAAAAATTAATTTTTTTAAATTTTATTATCTAACAGTACAATATGTCTAGTTGCTTACGTTACCTTGTTGGTGAAAAAAAAAAGAAAAATAATTTTACTTTTTTTCACCGCATGTCATGAACCTATATTTCTTTCTCGTATTCGTGCAATATATGGTGTTTTATCTTTATTTATTTAATTTGAATATATTTAATCTTTAACCCTTCATGGTCACCCTGGGTAGAATCGACCCGTCAACCAATTTTCGGCATAAATATATAATAGTTCCCAACGTCGAATGAGACTGTATTCAACATCTTACCTGGACTTTGAAATATCCTCATACCATAAAATTTACCCTCTTCGCATGTCGGAATAAATACCTCTTTTGGAACGCGCACTATCCTACTATTTTTTCCCAAAAGTAGCATATCTGAGGAGTATCACTTCCAAATTTTAGGTGAAAATGTTGAAAAATCACGAAACTATGATTTTTTGAGCGAAAAAGTGTCTTTTTTGCTTTTTCACCTCGTTATGATTTTTTTTAACATTTCGCCATTTTATTTCTTATAAATAAATTTTTCTTAGATCATCTAGAAAGTTCAAAGCATGTTCCGTAATTTTTTGAACCACTTCGGACGGATAGTTTGGTCACAAGACTTTTTTGAAAACTGACTGAGTAGAATTGACCCAAGTGTGACTACCGCGATTGAATTTGGAAGTGTTATCACGAAGCGTTAAAAAGAATAGCTTAAACAAATAAAAAAATATATATTTCAAACAACTAGGGTCGTATTAGGCCGCGAGACAAGGAAAAAAAAACCTCTTTGATTTAAATAGATCTTATTTAAATAATTTTTTTTTCGGCAGTCTACTTTCACCCTAATTCATCACCCCGCCGCCCCTTAAAACTCCAACGGGCGCACTGTGCACGCATACACTGTTCAGTGACTAGGCTTATGATTCATTATACCCCGCACCTTCGTCTTGTCACTAATTCCCCTATGCACATAAACCCATATATATATATATATGTATAGCTTTCTCGTTCTCTTTGTTACCCAGCTGGGAGGACTATACCTGGAGACCCAGATTGCCCCTGTCCTTTCATTTTTCACATCCTCATAGTCGAAGCATGAAATTCGACGCGCTATCCCCAAGTACGCACCGTCTAGATCTCCAACAATAAGAAAAACTCCGACGAGAAATAAACTTCGTTTCAGTTCGGAGCAAATTTTCCAAAGTCAACAAAGAGGAAAGGAAATAATGACGAACGAACGTATCGTAAAAGTTGATCACGTACACATACACAAACATAAATTACCTTCACGAGAAGAAAGAACAGCGAATCGAACTGCACTTGCGATCTTCCCGAACATTAATTCATTTGCTTTATTTTCTTTCGATGTGCTCTTTTATTTTTATCTTGTTCGTGCTCTACGGTTCATCGTCGATGCGAGGCTCACTCAAGACTGATGGACTCCTGTACCGGGGATAACCCTTTAAAAGGGCATCGGAAAGCACAAATGCCATGAAAGAAAATTTACGCCCCCCCCCCCCCCCTTCATATTGCTCGAACGAAAAGAGTCAGGCGAGGATGAAGAAGAAAATTAAATAAACGAATTAGACCGAGATCACACAATGTTACATGCATTTTCGATTAAAAAAAAAAGATATATCTATCTATATATATAAAACTGTTCCATGACTGGCTGACTGACTGAAAGACAAGGCACAGCCTAAACCACTGAAGGTAGAAACACGAAATTTGGTACATATGTTCCTTAGAGGGTTTAGAGATGCACTAAGAAAGGATTTTTTGAAATTCGATACTTAAAGGGGTGAAATAGAGTGTAAAAGTTTGTATGGGAAAACAATTTTTTTTTCGTCGGATTTACTTGAAACTTTGTATAAACACTCTGCAATAAAATTAATGAAATACGTATTTCATTAATTTTATTGCATTTCCCAAAAATTCAATCCTCAAAGGGTTGCAAGGGGGTAGAAAAATTTGTGTTGAAAAACATCTTTTTTTGGTTGGATCGACTTCAAAAATGGCATAAATGCTCTACAATCCAATCAATGGAACGCGTATTCCAATATTTTCCAAAATTTAATCCTTAAGGAGTTGCAAGGGGATGGAAAAGTTTGTGTAGAAAACAATATTTTTTGGTCGGTTTTACTTGAAACTTGGCGTAAACACTCTATAACGAAAATAATGAAACATGCACTTCAGTATTTCCGAACATTCAATCCTTAAGGTGGAAAATTGCAAGGAACATGTTGTATAGAAAAAACATTTTTTTATTGGGATTGACTTGAAAAATTGCATAAATTCTCTACGATACAAATAATAAAACACGGATTTCAGCATATCCCATAATTTAACCCTTAAGGGGTTGCAAGGGCGTGGAAAAGTTTGTGTAGAAAACAATATTTTTTTTGCCGATTCTACTTGAAATTTGGAATAAATACTCTACAATGCAAATAATGCCGCACATATGTCAGCATTTTTCAAAATTCAACAATGTTGAATTACAATTTGAATTTGAATTTTGGTTTTTTTTTTCTTCTTAAAAAACAAAACCGCTCCTTGACTGACTGATGAATCACGGAATTTCAGAAACTATAAAGCCTACATACTTGAAATTTGGCAAGTAAGTTTTTTTATAGGGTATAGACAGCCGCTAAAAAATAATTTTACAAAAGGAACGAATTAAGGGGTTAAAAGTTCGTATGGAAAATTGTCGTGGAAGAAAATTGGAATTTGAAACATGGTATATATATATATTCTTCAAAATAAATAATAAAACGCGTATTTTAGAATTTTTTTAAACAACCCTTGATGTGGGGTGCAACTTCTAATGAAGTTTCTACGGTCCAAATTCTGCGCGGACGAAGCCGCGGGTGGAAACTAGTATTTATGTAAATCATAAATAATATATTATTTATATAGTTAAACTTATAAATTATCAATTATTAAAGTTAAGAGACATAGCGATCGGCTTTTAATTGTCCACTGGTTTCCAAAGTTGACGTCGATGGCGTTTTGTTTCGGGCTTTTCTGATATTACTTTCCAAGTAATCGAGTAATCGATGAGAGGGTCTTTGAAAAATGGCGGATGCAATCACGACCCACGCATTTGAATCTATGTGGTAAAATCAGTTCTCTACTGTCGAAAGTATAATACTGATTGTGAGCTGTCGGGAGATTTTGCTACACGGAGAGAATTAAATGTTAAAAATTACCGTGCAGTAACGGTGACAACCCTGAAACTTCGCTTATCATTACTGAGTAAAACACAGATTTTCACGAAAATAAAATAAAATTTCTTCTTCAGATAGAAAATTTTACCAGATTTTCTAGTATATTTTCATGTGTAACAAAATACACAAAACTTAAATTTAAAAAATATATAATATCAGCGAAATTTTACTGTGCATTTTATTATTTTATGCCTTTCAAAAATGTCTACAAAAAAGTATCGTCTTTATAACAGTTATTTTAAGATTTATTATAAAATTAAATGAGTGTTGTAGGAAAATGTATTGTGCTCTCGGTAAAAATCATCGTGCGCGCTACCCTTCTTGTATAGTAAAATTTTAGCTACGTATTTGAAATTTTCTGTAACGTGAGTTAAAAAAAAATTGTCGCATACGAATTATTATGCTTTTCTCACTTGTCACCACATTGAAATATATCACGGTAATTTTTACCGTGAAATTCACGACAAAAATTACTTTTTAATTCTCTCCGTGTAGATTTTAACGGACGCGATAACGAAGACCACATGTGGTCAATTTACGTAAAGTTTATCAGCACACACACACACGCACACACACACACACACATGTATGTGTATATAGATATATATATTTACGCGAAGGGACAGGAGCGATAGAAAGAAAAACAACATGTATCGAAAGAAAATGTCAAACATGAAACAGGCCGCAAGCAATCAATATCACGAGTGTCTGGCGTCCGATAAGAATATAGGCCTCTTGAACCCTTCGAGACGTAAGGATCCTTATTGTGATAACTGCGAAAACTGCTCACTTTATCTTCGTGTATATGACATAACATTCGTGTCAACTTGTATATGGGGCATTCCACACCAGACCGACCACTTTCCGTCCAACCCCTTTCGATTTGGCTTTACTATGTTATTGTTTTCACCTTAAAACGCTTGTGTGATTTATTTCAATTTTTTTTACAGAATCACAAATACGTATAGCATTTTTTTAAAAATCGCTCTTTTTTACAAATGCTCCTAACTTTCTGAAAAATGGGCCGATTAAGATCTTTTTTTAGAAATTCGTGATTTGGAAATGTTCTTTATGAAAAAAAAATATTTCAAACATATTCAAACTAATCTTCGACATGATTTTTTTAGTTTTTTTCGAAAAAAAACGCAATTTTTTCAAAGAACGCCACTTTTGATTTTTTATTTTTATTTTTTGTAAAAAAAAATATGATAATTTTAGCATTTTTTGCCGCGAGATCCATAGTGGTAAGACTTTTTTTTCTATTTTTTTTAATTAAGAAATTTCAATTCACAATTTTTTCCACATATAGCTGTTTTCTATGGTGCAATAATATCCTATAATAAATTATATGGTTTTCCGAAAAAATGCAGTGTACTATTTCATTTAGTTTTGCCGCAAAAATATTAAACGACAAGCATCTGTCAATGTTAAAAAAAAGTTCCCGTTGAATCGTTGTTGTTTGATATGCACATACTGTTTTCATCGTCGGTACAATAATGCTGTGAACGGTCTCCGTGATCGATTTTCGAAAATCAAAACCATTTCAGTCTTATTGTTAAAAATTTCTCTAATTCAAGAGATTACAAATTATGTAAATTATTCAAACGTCACAGAAATGAATAAATTCATCATTAATTACTATTAAACAATTAATTGAATACATATTTACTTCAAACCCCATATTCTTTCCTAATAATCTTTTAAAAATAATTTAACATAATTGGAAAACTTTTAACTGAGTTGATATTATATACAAACTATTAAGTATGACAGAATTAAGCATTTCAAATTATTTCATCATAGAAAACAGTTATATTTGGAAAAAATTATAAATAAA
The DNA here is from genome assembly GCA_963932345.1 of Ophion ventricosus. Taxonomy (NCBI): domain Eukaryota; kingdom Metazoa; phylum Arthropoda; class Insecta; order Hymenoptera; family Ichneumonidae; genus Ophion; species Ophion ventricosus. Next base: position 7,534,231 of record OZ010723.1, read on the forward strand.
AATGTTTCAATTTAAAAAAAAAAATAGAAAGAAAAATCTTACCACGATGGGTCTGGCGGCAAAAACTGCTAAATTTATGATAATTTTTTACAAAAAATAAAATAAAAAAATCAAAAGTGAACTTGAAAAAATCGCGTTTTTTCCAAAAAACTAAAAAAATCATGTTGAAGATGACTTTGAATATTTTTTTTTATAAAGAACATTTCAAAATGAAGAATTTAAAGAAAAAGATTTTAATCTGTCCATTTTTCAGAAAGTTATGAGAATTCGAAAAAAATCGGGCGATTTTTTCAAAATTTCACTACGTATTTGTGATTATGTAAAAAGAAATGAAGAAAATCACATAAGCGTTTTAAGATGAAAACAATAACATATTAAAGTTTCTGCCAAATCGAAAGGGGTCGGGCCGGAAAGTGGTCGATTTAGCGTGGAATGCCCC
>OZ010723.1:7539669-7543880 GCA_963932345.1 Ophion ventricosus
GTAGACCCGGAACGCGGACAGACTTTCGGCAGTGAATATACCGCTGTGGACTTCGCAACGTGACTGCACAACGTCATGGGTAATGTTAGATTTATTATACTAGAAAATTCGATAAAGAGGTGGTATGCCTATCTCGTCTGTCGGCATGAAATTGTTTTTCTCGCCTCGAATGCGTATAATCGGCCGTAAGGCGGTATTTCTTATGCATTTGTCTTTTGTTTGTAACAGGTGTTCGGTGTTCTGCTGGCTTTCGTGAGTTCTTGCGTCGATGAAGGCTCTGCTGAAGGGGTTAGGCCACTATTGAATATTGTAAAATGCGAGAAAAAAAAATGTTCTTCCTCAAAAGGTCCCTAAGTGTCTTAAAAATGATATACCAAATTATTATGGGCGGCAAAAATCTCTTAATTCCCCAATTTCGAATTCTGCCGTAGCCCCTCGAGGTCCGTTCCGAGCGTCTTTTAACGACAGCTGATATAATAAAAGCATTTGCTACCTGAAGGCTCTAGGATATTAGAAACTCTCTTCTTCTCAGAAATGTAACAGAGGAGCAAGACCTTAAAAGTGTACAGCCAATTGTATGATGCACGCATCGCAGATTAGGGATATATAAGAATTTTCTATGATTTTACGCGCACGGGTTTTAATAGTACATTATAATACGAGTACGAAAAAAAACGTTTTCTAACGAGTGTGAGTTTGCAGCACGAGCCGAAGACGAGTTTTGCAATCACACGAGGTTAGAAAAAGTTTTTGCGTCGAGTATTGTAGGAAATTTTATTTTACGAGGTACGAAAATGGGAGTTTTACGCACGCATCGTGTGCATAAAACACGTCCAATATCGTACCGAGCGAAATAAAGTAAATTTTATTTAAGTTTTTAGTGATATTTGTTACAATTTTTCATGATTTTTAATGTCGTGTTTACGTAGATATATGTGTACTAATAAAATACTTTCTTTGGGTTTGCAACAGTAATTATATATAGCGGTAAAATAATAAAAGAAGAAATGATACGATTAAGCCTAACCTATAAGTTTTGATTTTTTAAATTGTCGAAGTCAGTTTGAGTCAATTGCGGACATGCGGCGTGGAATAATCCTGGACGTCCGCAATTACCCCTAGATCTTTAGTCCTTCGACTGAATGTAAACTTGACGAGATTTTATTATATTTCAGATGCCTCGAAAATATAAAAGATAGACTGCGAAGAAATATACCCGCGAAACTTCAATAATTGCTGTAAGGAAGATAAAAAAAAAAACAAAGAATTCAGTTTTAGACAAGCCGAAAAAAATGATATTCCGAGAGCAACGCTGTTCAATCAAGTTGGAAAATATGAAGAAGAGATTACTTATCCGAGGCGTGGTAAGAAACCATTTTTTAACGAGATACAAGAAGAAGAGTTGGTGCTGTTCATCCTAAAATTACCCTAAAACGTGTCCGTATTTACCCAAATGATATTGGGTAATTACGGACAGTAAGGGATTTTTTTTAAATATTAATGTTCGTTGATCAATCACAAATAATTAATAATGTTGATCTGGTAAGGTAATGACCAAAGTTTATTAATTAATAAAGAGAGACTTATTCATACTAATATTTTGATTTTTATTGAAGGATTTCTTTAAGGGCTTACATACACTTGGGTAGGTCAAAAAGATCGATTTTTCAAAAAGGTGCTTATTCGAAAGTACAATCCTTTGAGTGTCCACCCTGAAAATTTCATAAGGAAATTCGCACTTATGACGAAGTTAGCATTTTGTAACTGACCGGGTGAGCAACGACTAACGGTTAGGGCGCAGGTAGACGCGGCCTTTGTCATCTGTTTGACTATGAGTTTGACTATGAATGAGGTTGACACAGCAAAAAAAAAGATCTAATGGAAGCGTCAATATCTAAGAAAGATCCGTCATATGGCCCAGGAATCGACATTTTCATGTAAGTTTAAAATAAACCAGTTATTTCAATGTAAAGTGTACTCAAAACTTTAAAAGCATTTTACTCGAAACAGTGTTTTCAAAATCGCTACCAGAAATATCTCCGCAACTACTGGGACCGATCGGGATCAAGTTTTGCACAGTTATGCTTCACACAATAATCTAGTACTTATCGAGCCGTTTTTTCGATACTGAACAATTTTGAGGCGAAATAATCGCCTGTTTCATTCCAGTGACTGTTATGACCCGAAAAAATCAAATTTTTAAATTCCGACTCGATAAGTACTATTTTCATCTATCTACTTTAAGAAATAATTTTTTTTTTTTAGACAAAAAATGACAGAGGCACGTCTGGTGCCGCAAACACTGTCAACAAAAACACGTTCCAGGAAAACGACTGTAACTTTTTTACCGTTTGAAATTTTTTAACCAAATTTTCACACAGTATAGATTGAATGTCGTACTTTAAAACGTATATCATGGTAGTTCAAAAAAATTCAGTTTTATAAACAAAAAAAATTCTTAAACATAACCTTACTTTTAGCCGTCCCAGGTGTATGTAAGCCCTTAAGCGTCCGCAATTATCCCACTCTCCCATACATAGAATTTTATCGTTATATTGCATAGTTTTTTCTTCTATCAACAATTATCTGATAATCTTTCCCTGACGCCTTTAATCTTGTTTTTTTTTCTCTAAAATGCACTATTTTGGCAAAGATCGATATATCGAAGAAATCCTAAGTACTTCTGTAGTTTTTTGTTCCACGTAAAAAGTAGTATGAACTACGTTTCCACCCGTGGACGCATATAAAAAAAGACGTCAACGTAGAAATAATGAGCAGTCGCTATTTTGTTATCAACCACCAGAGAAAAAAAAATTATTTTGTATATTTAATTCGTCATACCATAAAGACCTGTGCACAGAATTTCGATTTCATTATTTCGCTAAAAAAAAAAAAGTTCTCAAAATATGCCTATTTCTTCTTGCTTCTAGAGTGGCCCGAGTATTTGGATTTCGGACTTTAATTCTCGGAAATGTACAGCTTCTCGTTGTTTATTACAAGTATTTAGATGATAACGCACGACTGAGCCTTTTCTTACGCGTGTCGGTATACTCGTGGCCCAATGGATGTAAGTGTGCTATCGGGATTTTCGAGGCCAGCGTATTGTTTGTTGGATCAACAGTACCAAAACTCCAGCGATATGACGTCATTATTATAACACATGTATGATAAGTAACAAATGTATGATATTTTTAACCATATTTTACATTTCCCTGAGAGGACAAAAATATTTTATAGTCATGGTTACTGCCCAAAGTATAATGAGTAAAAAAAAGTATTCGTACACCGCGTGTTTTTTTAAATTATCCTGCGAAAAAAAATACTTGAGCATTTTTTTTTTCGAAGAAAAAACAAATGTTTCGAAAAAACATAAAATGCTAAAGCTTATTTTTTTCGTAGGACAATTTGAAAAACACGCGATGTACAAATACTTTTTTTACCCACTGTATATGTTAATTTCTCAATGCTATAATAATATAGTAGATTTTCGTAGAATGGATATTTCCTTGCACTATAAAAAAAATAACGCCCAAAGATTCTAATAATGAACAGGACTTAAATATATATATATATATATACATTGATAAAAATGTTGCTAATGAGTTTCAACAATGTTTATAGTGATTTATACCATATTGATACGTCTACTAAATGTATAGAATATTTCATAAATCCAAAATAACACAAAACTACTCAATCGAGAGTTCTACCTCAATGATTTTTTTTATCACAATTCGTCATGGCCTCCTGAAATGATTGTTTTTGAAGAAAATATTTCGTCTACACTTGAAATCGGATCTAAAGTGTGTCTCGAAATGACATGACATATTAAATTGCGCACCATTTTTTTGGTGGCTAAGATAGTGTACTAAACTTTGACAACTGCGGCATTAGGAAGTATCGAGGTTTAGTCATCGAGGATTACACGATCGAACAACGCATAGAAATTGTGAAAATTCACTACGAAACAATGCTACGAAATAGTACGAAAGTTTCTTTGGGGTTTTCTGAAAGAAAAAGTGTATGCCAATGATCCACAGACCATTCGGCAGCTCAAGGAAGCCATTGGACGCGCAATTAATGAAATTAGTCCCCAATTATGGCAAAATATTATTGAAAATTTCGTCAAAAGAGTGAACGTTTGCAGACATGGACGAGACGGCCATTTATCGGATATTGTGTTTCACACATATCCTCCACTTTTGTATCTT